>JANLJB010004269.1:4931-21202 GCA_026212285.1 Bursera cuneata
TCCGTTATTATTTTTGCTAGCTCAGGAATCTCAGGATGACTATCAAGAATGCCTCTTCCAACCTTCTCTTGAAATAATTTCCAGGCATCATCATGTCCCAAACACTCCACTTGAAAGCACTTATCCGCTCCCATGTTACCGCAAACCTCGAACTCACGAGTTGTAAAAGCTACCTTGGATGCATTTTTCAAGTTAGGTGATGGAACACCGACTTTGATTAAATCAACATGCTCCCATACATCATCCAATAATAATACAAACTTCTTCTTACGTAAAATCTTGANAGATATCTGATGCTTTCACTTCAACACTTCTATTCTTCCAGTGATCACTGAATAAATTAACCTTTCTTGCTATCTGTTCTTGAATGCTTTCAAGTTGAAGATCTTTAGACACCACCACCCAAATCACAACATCGAAATCACAAGGTGCAGCAACGAAGCTGTTGTTGATTTGGGTCAATAGGGTAGTTTTACCAACTCCCCCCATACCATATATGCCAACAATTCCCACTCGTTCTTCTCCAAGGTATTTCAAGACCTTATTAAATAATGGTTGAAGGCCTACTATTGTTGACTCAATAGGTCTTTCATCCACGGCAGCTTCTGGCAGCCTCTCAGCTACCGTTGGGAAATCTCCTTGAGCAATTAATGTTTGTACAACTGGCAGCTTTTTAGCCACTTTTTTCCCAACCTTGTAGCTTGACATGCAGTTCATGGAGCAGTAACCTCCAAGACATAATTTATCAAGTTCTTCATAGCTTTGGTCTACCAGCTCACGGACTTCAGATTCCTCAGCATGCACCCTTGAAAGCCAACCTTGCACTTGATTCAGTCGCTGCATTTGTCGTTGTTCAGCAGTGACTACCCTGATCATCACATCGTCCCTTGCTTCAGTTAATTTTTGAAATTCACTCCTCAAAGCAGTGAGATTAACTTGGAGATCAGTAACATATGCTGTTTTTCTGAGGGTACAATCTAGGCAACGTGAGAAGACGACTCCACATGTGGCTGAGATCAAGTCTGAGAAGACGTTACCCATAGTATGGTTTAGTTTGGAGGAGATGCTAATGAATTAAGTTCTTCTGAGGCTATCTGTTTTCGATTACATTGTAGGAGAAAGAGAACTTATTGATCAGTTGGAGCTAGCTGTGCGTGGACCACAGGGTTACTACTAACTTGTAATTAGTCAGACGAAAAGACAAAAAAATGTCAGGTTTTCACGTGCCTTCAATAAAGAAGCTGTTCCACTTATAAATAAAAATTAACTATTTGGGTATGACAGGGAATATTCAATTAAAATTTTTAATAATTTTTAAATATTTTTATAAAATTAAAAATTTTAGGTGTATTTAATTATAATTTTTATAAATTTTTAAATATTTTATAAAGTTACGAGGTATTCAATATAGATTTTTAAAGACTTTTAAAAAGTCTGTATAAGTTTTAAGGTATTCAATTAATACTTTTTAAAAGTATATAAAAAAAAATTAACTATTTGGATGTGACAGGGGTATATTCAATTAAGATTTTTAATGATTTTTAAATATTTTTATAAAATTAAAAAATTTATGTGTATTCAATTAAGACTTTTACAAATTTTTAAATACTTTATAAAAGTTATGAGGTATTCAATATAGATTTTTAAAGACTTTTAAAAAGTCTATAAAAGTATTAGGGTATTCAATTAATACTTTTTAAAAGTATATGAAAGTCATGATGTATCTAAAAATTTAATAACTTTTATAGACTTTTTATATAAAGATTTTTGTAGACTTTTTAATAGGAGATATAAATAATATACTTCATAATTTTTCTCTTACTATTTGCTATGACTTTGAAAGACTTTTAAGTTTTATTTATTTCTCTCAATTTCTCTTTATTTTATTTGCCAACTCTCTTCACTTCTTCCATTCATAGCCGAAGAACTTTGCCACCTCTTACGTATCCATAAGAAATAACCACATAATTAAGCTATCCAATTCCTGAAGATTTTTAGCATATTGACATTTTTTTCACAACTGTCACTGCTCAACTATTAAACAGTTTTAGACAAGATGCTTACCTTGATCAAATATCTCTTTCAACCTTTTTGTTTCATATTACAGATCCAATTCTCTATTTAACTTATCTATTTCATTGACAGTCAGAGTTACAGACTCTAAAATGGATTGTAAGTGATTCAATTTGGTCTTTAATATAGATACTTTGATAATCGCAGATTTAACTAGTTGAAATAAGTCTCCTTCTGTATTAGGAAAGAAGATAACTAAAAAAAAATTTAAAGGGAAAACCATTGATAATGTTTAATTTATGTTTTCTAATATATATTAACTTTCTTTGGTCCACCTGTAGGTAGATACAAGAAGGGCCTCAGCTGGACTGTTTCCTCCTAACTGTTTTTTTTTTTTTTTTTTTTTTTTTTNTAACTTTTTTTTTTTTTTTTTTTTTTTTTTTTTTTGTAAAAAAAATAAATAAATAATATTATATGAATTATTTAAAAAAATAAAATTTAGTCCACTTCAAATCTTAAAAACTAATATAATAATTATGAAAATAATAAAGGGACACCTATGACATTTAGAGAAATCATTCATTTGGGTTGATACAAATTATAAATAAATATAACTATATCCTATAATCATCTTTTAGTGAAGTTGCGGTTTTCTTTATCACTTTATAACATTAAATATTATGAATCACAAGATTATATTATAATCAAATATTAAAAAAAATCATGGTTAATAGAAGAATGATAAGTAAAAAGTTTTAAATATCAATGACCGATAAAATGTAATTTATATCATCTAAATATGGACATATTAATAATTTTTATTCTATTAATAAATTATACGTAATACCTTAAAGATTTTTTACCTCTCTTAAACTTGAAAATGTCGTTCAAATGAATTTTCAGTTGAAGAAGATAATACAGCTTTATCACCTACGTCACTACTAGATACTCAAGAAGACGATTTTGATCCAATTTTTGAGGCTCAATAAAAGCAAATAGAGAATAATAATAAATAGAGAACTACTATAACTGTTGATATGTGGAATGATGTTGAACATATTAATAACAATGAATAGTAGAGATTAGTTGTTATGAAATATGTTAAAGAATATTGAAATGTTTTTGTAAAAAATTGGTATTTCAGTTATTTAGTTATGTAATTATGATTATTTATAGATTTATCTATTTATATATGAAATGTATATTATATTGTTTGAAGTCCATAAAAGTTTATCAATCTCTTGTTAAAAAAGTCTATCAATGTCTATGAAAGTTTATAATGTTTATTAATCTCTCAATAAAAGTCTACAAATGTCTATAAAAGTTATTAAAATAAAAGTTTATAAAAGTCTTTCATAATCATGAAAAGTCTATAAAAGTTATTAGAAATCTATAAGTCAATAAAAGTCATTCAGTTATAAAAAGTCTTTAAAAGTCTTAGTTCAAAATATTGTCTTCTGAGAATGAAAAGTGCATAGTATACTAAGTTTTGTTTTATGCTCATTTTATGAACTTTTGATTATACGTTTGACACTCTTTTATCTTTAGATTATATAAGAAAATTTAAATAGATATATTTATAAGAATTTTCTAAGGTTTGTTAATTTGGCTAATAAGTTAATCACAAATTTGAATGGTAAGATGTTGAATGAACGCATCAGTTTAATTAATTTACAGATGTGTAACCTTCAAAGGAATCTGAAATGAATATAATATCTCAGAAAATAAGATATGAAAAAGGAAATGCATTTTATACCAAAAGAAACTTTGACAGATGATAGATTTAGCGTGTCAATTTCTTCTATTCAAAAGGAAAAGATATTTTAAAGAATAATATAATTAGGAAATTAATTAAAATAACTCAAATTAAGGGGTGACAATCATCAGAAAGTCACTGGACAGTTGCTAACTCACTAGACCATCATCAGATAATCATCAGACTCACTTGATCATCGTTGAACTCATCGGACCATCTTCAAACTTGTCGTACCATTATCAGATTTGTTGGACTATTATTAGACTAGACAGGTCATGCGTGACCATAGTCAGAATCGTCGGATAGTTGCCAGACTATTCATGATCTGTTGTTGGACAATCGATAGAACGAGAGAAGAGGGAAATAGGGGTATAATTATCATTAATTTGGGTTTGGTTAGATAAATCAAAGAAACCGAGAGGGTCATTATTTTTCAAAGATCCCGCTAAATTTAGGTTCTTCTTGTTAATTTCCCTACAATTTGTCCACCATGTCTTCTCCCAAAATAGATGTGACTTGTTACTTGAGGTATTTCTTTGATCTCTTGAAAAATTTTAAAGTCCCGTCAATATCTCACCGGAATACAAAACTAATACTGACCCTTTAAAACTTAACTTCCGTTAGTTATACTTAATGGTTCTATAGTAAAAACTCAAGATAAATACATAAACACTTATTTGATATACTAAAAAATAACAAACTCACCCCTTGATTATAAAGTAATAAAAAGACCCCATTATTTATAATAATTTGAAACTAATTAATATTGTGATGGTATTTATCGATATTTTATTTATAAAAATAATACAAAATATTTAAAAATTAATAAAAATTTACGAAAATATATTTCATTTACTAAATAATATTTATGAATTTAAATAATTTACTAAATAATTTTTAATAAATTAAGAAAGTAAATTATTTAATAGAAATGTATTTCATTTACTAAATAATTTTATTAAATTAAGCAAATAAATTTTAGCAAATAATTTACTAAAAACTAAATAATTTTAGTAATTATTTAGGAAATTGTTTCAATTTACATAAATTATAAGATATATCAAATATATCTTTATATTTTTGTAATTTTTACTAATTTGTAAAGATTTATATTATTTTGTTATTTTAATAAATAAAATATTGATAATATGCAACAATGCTAATTAGTTTCAGATGATAATGAAAAATAATGGTCTTTATGTTACTCTGTAATCAACAGGGGTGAGTTTATTATTTTTGTGTATATCAAAGAGGTATTATATACTTATCTTGAGTTTTTACTATAGTATCATAAAGTATAAATAGAAGTTAAGTTTTAGGGGTCAGAGTCAGTTTTATATTTAGGTAGGATGTTAATGGATTTATACATTAGTCACATGGTTGCTTTTGCTTAATTCAAACCGGGAGCAAAGATTGAGAGAAAAAAGAGAGAAAACGCTTGGGAAAAAAAAAGAAGAAAAAAACGGAAAAGTTGAAGAAAATAATGAGAAAAAGAAAATAGAAGGACAATTTTACTGATTATTTTACATCAATATTACTTATAAAGTAATGTCAAACTAACTTAATTTTAATATTTCATAAAATTAAAAGTTTACATCAATATTCGGGTCAAACAATAACGATTCTGTAAAAGATTTATATGCTGGTTTCCGCATGCCTTCAATAAAGAAGCTGTCCCACTTACAAGAATTCCAAGTCTAAAAGCCGATGGTCCCCTCCCTAAAAGTCTCTGAGAAATTCCCCATCCAATTTCTCCGAAAGGTTCATTGTAATGTTTGGAGCTTGGGGTCTTCACTATGTACAGAGCAAGTGCAGCTACATCTTGTCATTTTCTGAGAAATGAGAGAGATAGGAGGCTGCTGATTAATGTGATAATATCTCAATTAACTTGAGATAATGAAGGAAATAAAAAATCTTGGAAAAATTTTGTGAGGAACATATTTCTCAGATAATGAATTAAAGTTCTTCTGAGCCTATCTATTTTCGATTACATTGTAGAAGAAAGAGTCAACTTATTGATCAGTTAGAGCTAGCTGTGCGTGGCCATAGCTCTGTTCACACACGGAAGAGGAAAAATCAAACAATTTCATAACATTTAGTCAGACGAGAGACAAAATAATGTCTGGTTTTCAATAAAGAAGTTGTCCCACTTGTAAAAATTCCAAGTCCTCAAAGCACAGTCGACTTCAAGACGAAACTTGCACGAAAAGGCAGACCATCAATTTATATAGAGTAGAATACTGTTGATCTGAATTAATAATTTTTAACAAATATTTATATCCATTTAATATATTTTTGTAAAGTATTTTATATATTTATTAATTAATTTATAAAATAATATTAATAACCGTTAAATAAAAAATTTATTAATTTACTTAAAAGAAATATGAAAAAATATAATATGTCAGAAAAATATAAACACAGTAATGTAATTTTTTTTTTGTTAAAATCGGAAAAACACAGACACAATAATCCAGCCTCGTTTTTTGAAAGCATCTTGACCACAAAGACACTTCATTATGCATTTCATACCGAAAGAAACTTTGACAGATGATGGATTTAACGTGTCAATTGTGTGGCCATATTGTTGATAGCTTCGAGTCAGCGTATTAAATTTCTTCAGAGATGTAATTTGTCCGCCATGTCTTTTCCCTGAATAGATGTGACTTGTTAATTGGAAAAGTATAACGAGTGAACAACTTGTTCTATTTTGTTTAATTATTAATTAGCTGAAAGCAGAAGACGGTAATTTCTCAGTTCTCATTGTCCACTTGACAAGTTGAGAAATATTAGAGGAGAGATTTGATTTATAAAAGAGGAGTATTTTAATTATTTTCTGTAAATAGATAAATAAATCATATAGAAATTTAAAAAATTGATTATTTTTTAATTCACACCTTTAATTTCGTTATTTCTTGTAATTTCCCTTTTTTTGTTTATTTCTCTCTATTTTTTCTTTTTGAAGTGATCTGACCAACCTTAGTGAAGCTCAAACCTCATGGTTCGGAATACTAATTGGGTGCCCCAATGTTCTACAAGTCGCATAAGAAATTAGGGGAATATATTAGAACAAACAGAATATAGGGATTACTAATTTTACTATTGAAGATGTACAAAACTGCGATTATTGAGTGAGAGGGCGACACTAGTGTAGATGTTATTGGAGAATTTTTGGGAATAACGTAAACCACTCAAATCAATTGAAGCTTGAACTAGGAGATGCCTATGTGGCCCAAAATCTAGATGGCTCAATTCCACCAACAAGTCTAATAGAAGGAATCCAAGCTAAGAAAGAGGCCTCTCCAAGTCTACAAAGAAAAGGCTAAGACCAAACCCAAAACCATATAACTAGAGGGCTGTACATTACATTAATTGTCTATGAAAGCAATCTATAAATTGAGCAATAAGAGATCGTCTGATTGCTAATATCAATTCGTTGAACGTCCCACTGAAAGTGACTGCTAGTTATAGAACAATTCTAATAGTGGAAGGCTTGATCACAGGACTAAATATTTCTATTTGATAATTTAGAAGTTCTATCTAATCTTTACATCAACCAAAAAGTAGCTAACATGCCTTTCCAAATTAAATAAAGTATATTCTATATTGTGAGAAGTAGATTCAAATTTTTTACAATCACATATGGATTAAAAACGATGGGGTACAGTTCAAGCATGGAGGAGTGGATTAAGAAAGATCTGCAGATGGTAGCAAGACTCATGTTGAAAAGAATATAAAAAAATTCTAGGAGAACTCAAAATCGAAAACGACCACAGTTATAACGCATTTCCTAGGAGAAAGTAACAAATGCTTTCAACGTCTGACTTGTTTAGGACTAGATTTCGCACTTCATTTCCTTGGGTTTCATAGCCTCAGCTCTGGTGCCGCTGTTGTATTCTGCTTTTCGAGCTGTAACGATTGGAAAAGTACTGATCAGATCCTACCATAGGTAAACTATCCAATCCACCAATTAGTACAAATTATTTTAATCTGAAATTTCAAGTGCCCAGAAACTAATTATTCATTCAGGGTATGGAAGAGTTGATAATCAAGAGAGATCAAACCTCTGAGAGCATGGAGGGATGGACCTCAAATACAGCTCTGTCTGTACAGGAAGCTCAAATGTCTTTTGAGATCAGAGCCACTGGTGTGCTTGTAGTAAGAAGCAAAGGAAATAGGTCACATGTTTCAAGTCCACAAACTCCATAACAATATGTAAAACAATAATAACTATAAAATATTTGTGTAAAAAATTTAAGTTATAATAGGCTAAGCATGTTCGGTCTTGTGAGAAAAAGATCCAAAATTTTTATTCTGAATAACATATAGGTGGTGTACAATTCATACGACAAGGAATAGGACCTACCGGTGATTTCCATGTATCCACGTTAATGCGGTTTCAAACAAGGAAGAAAAACATTTTGAGGAGCTTCATCCTCCCATTGCAGCTCCTTGCACCAATCTTTCTCTGCCGAAATATAAATTTGAGATTCCTTTGCACTGTTGGAATCGAGCGGAAGCTTCTTAAGCTTTGGGCACCTAATAACAGAAATTCCCAAAAGATGTGCAAAAGTCAAGGCCATCCCATAGATGCTCTTCAAATTTGGTCAATCGAATAAAGAAAGATGTCTAAGGTTAGCAAATGGGTTCAGACTTCCCATTATCTCTGGAACTTCACCCACTTTTCCAACACTCAATATTTCTTCCAACTCATCGCAGGAATGAAGAAATTATGTCTCCTTAAGTTGTACGAGGATTTTTGTATAATTATGTTATATGAATAACATTACTCTTATAACAAATGTTTATGGAACTTTTAATATCATAAAGGGTTCAAGTGAATTTATATAAAATTTAGGGGGAAGCAAAATATTTCCCAATCAAAGTAGTGACTACCTTTCGTGGTTTTCACGCACAAAAAAATTAGAAAAGAAAAAGGTATCATCTTTCAAATAATTAATCAAAGAAAAATTAACAACGGCATCCCCTTCAATAAATTATAATGACCTAAAGACTCCGTTTCCAGAAGACTTTCTTTCTCCAATGAAAAGTTTGTAACATTTAAAAAAGAAAAATAAAAGGTACAACTTTAAAATAATTTTCCAATAAAAAGAATGCCTGCCCATTCAATAAATAAATAAAGACCTTAAAGCTCTATTTTCAAAAAGAAATTGAATAATATTTTCTCATAAACCAAACTAACCACTAGCTACCTACCTAACCCTTTTTAATCTTGTTAGGGTTATGTAGAATTTTATGTTCAAACATCAATCATAAGTTTAAAACAATTTTACCAAAGTTAAATAAGCTTCCAATCATACAGGAAATTAAGATTCTAGGGTAATTTCAGAACTTATAATATATAAAGGAAACTCAAATCCATCTTAGAAAAGTCTTAAATCCTTACAAACTCATAAAAATGACTTAAAAGCTTACCTTTCTTCTCCGAGTATCCTTTTGTGCTTAAGTGGTATTAGAGAGCCTTAGTTTCCAAATACCTTCCAAAACATACATATTGGTAAGCTTAGTATCTTATGTTAGCAACTAAAAGCTTTATATACTAAGTAATTTTACTAATTGGATTACCAATATGCCCTCTTAACAAAAGTAATACAAACAATAAAAATAACTTGGCTAGTTTAAGACTTACATTAGGTGGGTGCTACAATACAAGTCTAAAATTGCATCAAGGGTTAAGATGTCAAAGCAATAGCAAATCATTGGATCTCAACTACAAGAGAGCTTGTCAAACAACCTGCAATTGTCCAGGTGCCTGTAATGCAAATTGAACATCCAAGAATCTAGCACTATAATTTCAAAACAAAAAACTAGTCAGTATTCAAACTAACAAATCGACAAGCAAAAGTACAATTAAACAGAAGAAAGGTACAAGCCTGAAATCTCCATTAGTGTCAATGTGGTTTATTCATCTATCTCTCCCAATTTTTTCGAAACAAGGAACAAAAGCATTTTGAGTGGCTTCATCCTCCCAGTTCAGTTCTCGCCACCAGTCTTCCTCTCCGTTGATAACAATTTTATGTTCCTTTGCACTATTTGAATTTAGTGGAAGCTTCTTAAGCTCTTGGCATTTTTCTACATACATTTTCTTCAGGTGTGGGAAAGGCAAGGCGTTCCCGTAAATGCTTTTCAATTTTGGTAGAAATCGTATTTGAAGAAATTGTAGTTTTACAAGAGGGTTTAGTCTTGCCATAATCTCTACACCTACACCCAATTTTCCAACACTTATTATTTCTTCCATCTTTTCACAACCACTTACAGTAAGATACTTGATATTTGGAACAAAAACAAGCCAAGTCAAGTCCTTTAATTCGAAGCAATTTTGAATTTGAACTCTGAGAAGGCTGTGGAAAGAATAAGGATCTCGAGTTTTTTGCACCTCACCTACATCATCAATCTTCAACTCTTCCAAATCATAACAACGGTCAATCTCTAGTATCTGGAGATGCTTGAGATCTTTCAGTAAAGAGAAAACATTGAGCAACTTTAAATTGTCAAACCTTTGAAGGCCTAGTGAATGAGTACAACTTTGTAATTGAATAGAACTCAGAAGTCTTTGGAGTGCTTGGGAACTTCTTAAGGTAATGGTCAAAGCATTTAAATATTTCAAACTAATTAATTCTTCTACCAAAAATTCACCACCACCAAATAAAACACTATCACCTAAGTGACTATGACCACAACCAAACATTCTCAATACCTGTAACTTGGACAAGCCATCTATCAGCTGACACGGAATCATAGTCAGATTAGATGTATACTCCAGTCCCAAATATTTAAGATTTGTTAAGACTTTTAACTCCATTGGCAACTTCTGTATTCTAGTGTATGATAGTTCAAGATGTTGTAAGGAGACCAAGTTTGACATTCCTATTGGTAATTCAGTCAGATTATAGTTATATGATAGGATTAGAACTTTGAGGGACGACATGAATTGGAAGAAGCCATCAGTGATTATCTTTAAATTATTATCACTGAGAAACAACGTTAGAAGATCAGGACATGTGGGAACCTCTGATAGATACTCAATTCTATTTTGCATCAGTGACATCCTTCTCACCCCTTTCCATTTTTCAATGTTAGGTGCATCTGTTAATTGAACTCCTGCATGTATCGAAAAATTTTCCCTTTCACATGCTATCCAAAAACACATGTCACGAATCACGTCATGCATTTTTACATGTTCTTCTGTATTTTCTTCCAATATTAAGCTTGCTCCCACTAAAATACCAATATTGGAGTATCCTTCATTTTTTACTTCAACCCCTTCCTGTTCATCCAAAAATCCCTCACTGGCCCAACAATTTATCAAATCTATTTTTGGAATGCTGTAATCTTCTGGAAATAAACAACAATATAGGAGACACATTCTAATTTTATCACTAGATAAACTATCATAACTAAACTTTAACAGAGAATACACTTCTTTTCCCATACCTGAAAATTCATGAGCTGATCTCTTTAACATTTGAATTGCGTAACTCCATTCTTCCCGTGTTTTCTTACAAGACATAGCTCGACCAATGGTAAGAAGTGCAAGCGGCAAACCGCCACATTCTTTGGCCACATTTTTTGCTAATTGTGGAATATCAGGATGAATGTCAAGAGTGTCTTTCCCAACTTTACTCTGAAACAATTTCCATGCTTCATCTTCTGCCAAACATTCCACTTTAAACTTCTTGTCAGCTTCCATAAGACCACAAACATCAAGAGATCGAGTTGTGAAGACTATTTTTGATGCAACTTTCGGGCTAGGAGTAGGGATACCCACTTCAGTTAAATCAATCCTCTCCCATATATCATCCAATAGTAAGACAAATTTTTTCTTACTCAAACTTCTGAAGATGTCCAATGCCTTCTCTTCAAAACTTTTGGTATTCCACACTTTGTCAAACAAGCATATTTTTTTCGCAATCGTTTCCTGAATCTTCCCAAGTTGTAATTCTTTAGATACTAATACCCAAATTACAATATCAAAATCATTCAGTCCATCAATAAACTTGTTGTTAATTTGGGTTAATAGGGTAGTCTTGCCAACACCCCCCATCCCATATAGACCAATAATTCGAGCTGATTCATCTACAAGACATCTCCAAACTTTATCAAATGTTGGTTGCAGGCCCACGATAGTTGCCTCAGTTGGTCTTTCATCCACAGGAGCTTCTGGTACCCTCTCAGCTACCTCTTCAAAAACTCCTTCACCCTTTAAAGTAGCCACAACATGCAGCTTTTTAGCCACTTCTTTCCCGAACTTGTAGCTTGAACTGCAGTTATTGGAGCAGTAGCCTCCAACACATAATTTCTCCATTTGCTGGGAGCTGTCTCTTATCAATTCATTAACTTCAGTTTCCTCAGCTTGCACCCTTGAAAGCCAGCCTTCCACCTGGTTCAGTCGTTTCATATGTCGTTGTTCATCATTGACAACCCTGACCATCACATCGTCCCTTGCTTCAACTAATTTTTTTAGCTCATTGCTCAAAGCAATAACATTAACGTCAAGCTCAGTAATATATGTTGCTTTACTGATGGTGCAGTCTAGGCAACGAGAGAAGACAACTTCACATGTGGCTGAGATTACCCCTGAGACGACGTTACCCATTGTTTAGTTTGTATAAGATTCTAATGACTAGAGAGGAAATGGAAGAGGGATGAGTACTCTAATGGAATGAATTATTCTTCCTTACACATTAGTCAAAGAGCCAGTTTATTGGTTGGTTCTAGCGAGCTGTACATGAGCCACGAGGTAACTACTACTCGAAGGGTGACCCTTCACAGTTAACCCAAGGATACAAGAAAACTGAAACAATGTCAGAGAAAAACAAAGGAAAGTCTGGTTGCCAACTTGCCATATGGCTTCAATCAGGAACCTGTCCCACATGTAAGAATCCCAAGTCAAAAAGTCTAGATTTTTAAAAAGACTTTTTAACCCTCCAATTAGCCGTTACGAATCTTACGATTAAAACTTGGGAAATTATAAGGAAAAGATAATTAGACGTTAAGTATATTCTATGGGCGATGACCCAATTGAGTGTCAACGGTCCAACCGTACTTTCATCCGACTTGTGGTTTTTGGTCATTTTGTAATTTGTTTTAGTAAATTTAGTTTATATTGTCTTCAAAATGTTGTATAAATAGAAATCATGTTATTTTTTAGAGAAAAAAAAAAGTTTTGCTTCGCGTAGTGTAACATTTATGCATTTCTAGCTAGTGAAGACTTTGAAATTAACTCTTTATGTATTAAAATAGTGTATTTTATGGGTTAATATAAAAACTCTAAACAAATGACATATTGGTTCAGATATAATCTTAGTAAATCTAACAATATAATGTTACTCCTGAATAATAATTTGTTGGCCAAAGTTTTGACTTTGAAACTTCCCTGTCTTTTCTCGGATAAAACAAATTATAGGGTTAGAAAGTTTGATATGGCAGTCCCTGTCTCCTACCAATTAGAAATTTCTTTGAAATATCAAAAGAAATAAAATTAAAAGACTGGGGCTACCAATTCATGCATCCGTTTGTTAGGGGTTTGACTAAATGGAAAAAGGATGGCCTTGGAATTTCAGCTTGAGATATGTAAAGTGTGAACGTAATCTATTTCCAATCAAAATGTTCATTAACATTTATGAAGATTTATTGAATATCGAATTAATGAAGTAATTTAAAAATATTCAAAATTAGAGGAGATTTTAAAAAATAAACATATTTTAAAAAAATTTAACTTTTATTAACACAATAAAAAAAAAACTAGATTAAAGAGTAAAAAACAATTGTTTAACTATCAAATCATGATCATGTTTTCTATATGTTTTTAAGATATAATTATTTTTCAAATCATTTAACTAATTTTGGTTATTTTTCATAATTTCTCAATATCATTAATGTTGACATTAGGTTTCAAAGAATTTCTTAATATTTTTTTATTCAAGTAATTACTTAATATGATATTAAAGATAATAAATTGGCATCCAAATCCTTGTCTTCGCCCTTGAGAGCTTAAGCTTATCTCTAGTTCCCATACTTAACATGTAAACTTAATATGATATTTGAAGGTTCGCCTTCGAGGCAATCTTGAAGATAAACTAGAATAAGTAAACATGTGTGCAACTGGATTTTTTTATAATTATGTTATATGAATAATATTACTCTTATAGCAAATGTTTATGGAACTTTTTACATCATCAGGGTTTGAGGGGAAGTCATATAAAACTTAGGGGGAAGCAAAAAATTTCCCAATAAAGTAGTGACTGCCGTTCGTGGTTTTCACGGGTAGAAAAATTGGAAATAGTTATTTTAAAAAAAAACTATCAACTTTGAAATAGTTATTTTAAAAAAATCCTAACAACGACATCCCCTCAATAAATTATAATGACCTAAAGACTCCTTTTCCAGATGAGTTGCTTTTTCTCCAATGGAAAGTTTGTAACATTCAAAAAAGGTGCAATTTTAAAATAATTTTCCAATAAAAAGATTGACTGCTCATTCAATAATAAATAAAGACCTTAAAGCTCTATCTCCAAATGACTTTTGGGTTCCACCAACAAAAACTTCCTAGTGAGACCGACAGAAAGTTACCACATCTTCTCTTTTCTTCCAACTCGAGAAATTGCTCATAAGGTTTTGGTTATTAGTCGTCCACTAAACATTAGATCGTTATTGTAACCTCTCGTGTTTCACAACACAATCTTAATGATATCAAAGTTGCAATTTTCACTAAGTAACCTAATTCTTGGAAAAAGATTCAATATGATTCTTCTCTTCTTTATTATTTTAAGGTTGGTTCCTGTACGCACAAGGGTTGCTTTTGATGTTAAAAATTCTGGGTAGATATTGATAAAGTATACTTTGATTAACCCAATCTAATTTAGGAATACTAAACATAACCTGAAATAATACAAACAACTAACTCAATCAAAATTGGTAATATATAAATAACAAATCACCTTACATAAAGAGACAATATTTAACGTGGTTCAACATCAATTGTCTACATCCACGAATAAGAGTTAAATCCACTGTTTCATACTCAATGCATAACAGAGCCCTGAAAATATTTCCCATTTCACTTGCTCAATCTGGGTGTTATCCACATCTCTTTCATGATTCTTCCTAAATCCCTATAAGAATGTTTTTCCCTTACGTTTAGTCCCTTTCTCATGCTAAATTTGATTCTTAACCCCTATATTTATAGGTTAATATAGAGATCATCTATTCCTAATAGGAGTAGGATTCTTATTTATTATACAACTCTATTTTCTTATTCTTTTTACCTTTCCTACTTTGGTTAATAGTCAACTTGAATTAGGAAACGAGTCATAATCCTAACAATCTTCACCTTGATAGTATTCCATCTAAAGATTAAGTTGCGTGAACAGTTTTGTATGAATAGGTATCACATGAACCGTGATTGTAAATAGTAACGATGAACATTATCACCAATATTATTACTGTGAACAGTACGTGCAATTATGAAAACTCTACCAAAATTATTACTTAAGAATCACTTCACTTACAACTTGTAATCGTAGTAGCCAATCTCTTTTGTGTATACTCAATCTCAAAAAATAATCTTCACTCATTTTGCAATTTGAAGCTCTTATAACACTTGGTGCAAATCCAGGGTCAATGCTGACAAAGTAAACTTTGATTAACCAAATCTAATTAATCAATCTAATCTAAGAAATACTAAGCATAGCTTAAAACAACTCAAACAACTAAATCAATTGGAATTGGTAATATGTAAATAATAAATCACATCATACAAATAGATACAAATTTAACATGGTTAGACATTAATTACTTACATCCACAGATGAGGAGATAAATCCACTAGATCATAAATATATAAGAGCACAAGAGATCATATATCAAACCTGATATTCTACCTAATACCCAATATATTGATATTCTACTCGATACTCAATATAATAGAGCTTTGAAACTATTCTCCGTCTCACTTGCTCAATCTCGGTGTTGTCTATATCTGTTTCATGACTCTTCCGACATCCCTACAATGATGTTTTTTGCTTAAGTCTAGTCCCTCTCTAATACTAAATATGATTCTCAATCTTTATGTTTACAGGTCAATATAGAAATCATCTATTCTTAATAGGAGTAAAACTCTTATTTATTATACAACTTTATTTTTCTATTCCTTTTATTTTTCCTACTTCTAGTGAAAGTTAAATTGAATTAGAAAATTTGCCATAATCTCAACATTTGGATGGATCCTTCCATTGGTTAACAAACTTGATCAGGTTTGAATGTTGTGTGATTACTGCTTTTTGAAGAACTTTTTGTTCATTACTTTTTCAGTATTGAAGTTACAGATTTATACACAAATGATRTAAAAGGAAGTCTATAATAATGAATCAACGCAGGAAGCCTTTTTGGACCGTTGCATGATTGTCTCCAGCAATCTTCTTTCCTTCCTTGTTTGCATGAGATATGATCTCGTTTCCTTGTTTGCATGAGATATAATCTC
>JANLJB010004270.1:3597-33756 GCA_026212285.1 Bursera cuneata
AGAATCTTCAATGGCAGAAGCCCAATCAACTTCATCCTCATACTCCAAACTGATCAGAACCTCATGATGTAGGACAAGACACGTAGAAGGAAACGATGCATTCTTCTTGTCATATTGTGATAAGCAGCCGCTTTCAACCATCCATTTACTAGATTCTTTGTCTTCTATTCACGTTCAATAATTAAATCATCAAACATGTTATTAGTACTTTCTACCTTACGTTCACTCTAATTCTTTTGTTCCACCTGAAGCATGGGACATTTGTCTGCATCCCAAGAAGCCCAAGAAACTTCTTGTACCGTACATGAAATCAAATTGCGGTTGAAAGAGGCAAAGTTTGGTAGTTGTGATGTGGTTAGTTTCTTGACTTTTATTGCAATCTTACTCGTGGTCCCATGTGCTTCATTTAAAGAATTGAACTATGGTGCGACTACAACCACATTTTACTCAGCCGAAAGTTTAGAATGGGAACACAATAACAAAGCATGGAAGGAGAATTGAATCCAAGTCTATAATTATATACCAACATCCTCATAGAATTTTCGTTTCTATTTCAATTGACATTTTCCCCCTAATCAAACTCTCACTCCGAGCCAATATTTAATGCGCTGATAAATGCATTCCCATCTATATTCTTTGGAAGATGAATGAATGAAACTATTTATGCACAGAACACTGAGTTGAGCTTGTTTGACTTGCAAAAGTCCTTGATGAGAACTATAACCAAGCGATCATTTAACTAAACAAGCGATCATTTAACTAGGCTGCTTATGCTTAGCTCATTCCATTCAAAAATCAAATTTTATTTCTGTTACTTGTTCAGAATAGTATCCTTAAACTGTGTGCACGTGACCCTTTTACATGACGTGGTAAAATATGATTAGTTGGTGAACACTAAGCCGAAACCCAACTCCCAACGACCCACTCTTTAACTAAGTCATTATAGTTGCAACTTTGTTCAAGTTAGACACGTTAACCTTTTAAAACTTCCAAAGTCCAACCACGATAGCTTCTGCGTTCTGGAAGATCTCAAAGATTTTCAAATTCCAGTATGGACTCGATAAAATAGGAAATAGTCGTTACTTAGCACTCCCCTCTGACTCTCTGCTTTGTTCTAGAGAAATGGCTTCTGTTAATGCTATTCCCCTTCTTGCAATCCTTCTTGTTCTGCTACCCATCACTGCTACAAGCAGTTTCTTGGCTCCTATGCTCTCGCCCGTTATTGGTTTGTTTCTTGCAGTCTTTCTTTAACATGTGTTTTGCATGGGTTTTTAGGTTTTATGAACTTGGTCAATCTTGATTTTCGCTTTTGTGTGATGGTGGATTTTGATTTTGATGGAAAGCCGTGATTTTTGTTTGTATGTTTTGATTTGTGGGTGCAGGTAATGTATGCCAAGAAGCGCAGTGTGGAAAGGGCAAGTGCAAGCCTTCTGATGATATGTTCCTTTTTGAGTGTGAATGTGATCTTGGCTGGAAGCAGACTCGTCTTAATGACTGTGATCATCTCAAGTTTCTTCCTTGCATAATTCCTAACTGTGAGCACTCTCTATCCCCCTTGTAGTACATATAACTTCAACTTTGGTTAGTCCTGTGTTTTCGTTTAGTGGCTTATTTGCTATGCAAATATGAATTTGTTATGTTTTTCCTTTGTTATGGTATGGAGATCTAAAAACATATTCATATGTTGTGTTCTATGAGTTTTAGCTTGGTGAAGCTTATGAAGTGTAATTCAGTTCTATCTTGTTTAGGGGTTTTTCATTAAATTGGATGGAAACAGATGGATTATCCCGGTCGGTTGGCTAGGAATACTAAAGGGACTAGATTTTTGCCTAAAAGGAGACAAAATTGGCAATATCTAGCTTAGGGAAGTAAAATGTCAAAGCATATACCTGTGATACACTGTTCTGACCTAAAAGGAAAGTGTATGTCAATTTCTTTTTCTTTTCTAATTCGAGTTGGTGGTGCATGTTAATCACAACCTAATTTATTGAGGACTTATGTATGGTGAGATTTGGTTTAATGTCTTAAAAGAGATGTACGTACACTTGTAAAAATGTAATTTAAATATGTTATCGTATCCAAGTCAAAGATTGTGACATTTAATTTTTTTTAGCCTGCATGCTTGGCCTTAAGATATGATCAATTACTTTCTTGTTTCAGTTAAAAATAGAGAGATGTTTTTACGGTTTTTGTTGATGCTGATAGTTTGGCATTCTAGGTACAATGAATTACAGTTGCTCGGAGGCACCAGCCCCAGTTCAAGAGAAATCAACCAAGTCTAATGAGTCATTCTTTGACCGTAAGCTCCATTTCACATTTACGCTATTAATCTTGCACATCGTTATTTGCTGGTAAAGATCTAATTCATTATCTTTTGGTTACCTAGCCTGCCGCTGGACTGATTGTGGAGGCGGCTCATGCAACAAGACATCAATGTTCACATACAGTTGTGAATGTCCAGCGGGTTACAATAATCTTTTTAATATGTCTGCTTTCCCTTGCTTCAAAGAATGTAAGCACACATACCAATCTATTGCTAAGAGAACTAGACATGGCTTTCAAACATATTATTTCTAAGGTGCTAAGGGAACAAAATTTGCAACGAATAATTTGTTGCATTTATAATTAACTAGTTTTGTGCTTCAGACTGCAATTGATTATTAAATTTGGATGTGGATTTAAGGTGCTATTGGACTGGATTGTTCAAACCTTGGGATTTCAAGATCAAATGAATCTACATCACTAGCGCCACCCTCCTTGGCAGACAACAGCGGGAATCTAGGTAAGATTGGCAACTTACACCTGCATATTGTAATTTGTACCCATTTCCTTCTGTTGCCGAGATGAACCTGCATAGAAATCTAACACCCCTGTTTTAAGTTTAAACTTGAAAATAAAGTCCTTTTTTCATGATATGTTTGAGAAGAAACTTGTGATCTTTTTTTTAAAAGAAAACTCTGTTGAATTTGACCTGCATGGTTGTCTTCTTTGATAGAAAATTATTAAAGAAACAATTTAACTTGCATAAGTGCTTTTTTCTGGTTTCAGTTGAAATATAACACTCCGAGTTTCTTTCACTTCATTAAGATTGTTAGGTATACATATAGATCTGCATCATTGCATAAAAGTGATGCTCAACTGATCTCTGCTATGTTTTATCTTTTGCAGCTGGCCCAAATTTGCTTGGAAATTATTATTTCTTGATTATCCTGACGATGTCCCTGGTTATGATTCAGTGAGAATAGTATAAAGTAGAGGATTCTGAGTTTATTTGGTGCCACGGTTGCTGGGTTACATGCTTTTTTATGTCTCGTGCCTGATACAGTTAGCTGCTTTATTTATGTAAATTTCCAGTTTACATATAAATAAGTTTAGTACATGCACTCTTGGAGATGCGTTAGTTTTTGTAGCTAGTGCCCATGTATGAATAAATAAAGAATTTCTTTGTGTATCCATATCTTTTTTATGTCAATTACTTTACATATCACTGCCCATGGTTTATTAGTATAGATTGCGCTTTTAACTGATACCTCCCGTTGATACAAGTGATGTACCTTAACGAAGTCAGCAGCATAGGCATATTTATTTTGATATTTATGATTATCTATGTTTTGTAGGTGAATAAATACTATATTTGAATTAATAGACCATTGACAGGTTTCTGCATTCGCTGTTATACCTTCACAGACCTGGAATCGCCTTTTTCTTTACTACTTATATCAAATTTGCTCATGGCAAAGACACTTTTTGCCCAATATTGTTTGAAAGCTTGTAATTGGTATGCTGACATCGAGCTGGAACCTGTCAGTTCATTAGGTACCTTAGAACATATTTTACTAGATATTGCTCCAGGCTCTTTGCTGCAGAAGAAACAATAAGTCAGACTGTCTACTAGTTATAAACAACTATTTGGGCCTTCGCACTTGAATTTGCATTATAAATTATGGGCTTGAGATTTAGACCCATACGATTTACTTGCTGAAACTAAGCCCATAGGTAAATGATGGACTGGAGACTTGGGACCATTTATTCGAAGTACTTGAATTTCGGCTAAACCTCGGTTTGCTCCCCATTGAGTCAATCCATCCTAGCTGTTGCTTAGGATCATAACTGCTTGGTGGGATTCAGCTGTAGACTGCAGACCTTAGGTCCAATCAACTTTAATATTTGTAAAGGGGCTTGTTGATTGATTGATTGATAATCAGTCACGACGGGTGCAATTACTCATTTACTGCCCAGCTGCACCTAGTCGTCCGCCAATCAATCTCTAATCGACGCAACCTTGAAACGTTCTTGCCTAAGCCTTTCCCTTCATTTGGATTTCACTGCCGAAGCTACCGGACCATCTAAACTGTCCCATCTAATAAATATTAAATCTTGATTTAGATTACTCAAGTACAGAGAATCCTCCACCGGCGGCGTACGGCATTATTTCTGTCACTATATTTATGTATTTCAATTCCTACTTAGCCCCCATAGACTGCGGCAATTGATAACATCACATCAAAAAGACTTGTTTGGAGCTGGACCAAGGCCAACCCCAAAAGGCATCTTCTTGTTATTCAGTGGTTCACTTGGTTTCACTTTTTTTTTAAGTTTTTGAATTGCGTGTGCTGTGAATTATTGCAGCCCTTTTGCCTCTATTTGCATTTCCTTTTTCCGTTCCTTGGTTTTCGCTTCCCACAAAAGCCTTCCTTTCGTGTTACAAGTTTCTACAATGGTGGCTTATGTCCATGTCCCCATTGAAGCCTAGTCTGCTTTTTTCATTTTTACGCACAAAAGTGCTCATTGGTCTATGATCTATCACCAGTCTTTTTCAAATTTCAACCCTTATTTGAATTAATTTTTTTGTTTTTTTAATCTGGGTTTGGCCTCATGTGACCGATTAGTGCTGGGGTAGACACAAATAGTGTTGTACCAATCCATCGTCATTGGAAATTGGAGCTGCATATGCCAATGTTTCTCGCTCATTTATTTGATAGTGAGAGATGCTGCATTATTGGTCCAAGGACTGTCTCTTTAACCAATTTGGTTTATCTGAGCCTTAGGTCCTCTCCTATGACATAACTCAATTTTGTGTCCGACTCGCTTATTTGTAAGGGGATAATAACAATTTATCCCCTGATATTTGGTGAAAAAAACTTATAGTCCCTGTCCCAATGTTTTCAAAAAAAATTTAGTACCTACTAACAGTGACCGGATGTTAGAATTAACTGGAGGGAGGGTAGACTCGTAATCTCATGTATTCTTTAATGTCAACATGAATAATTTTAAATCATTATTTAAACAGAGCAACCCTCCAGCCGGTAACATCTATTACCACCATCAAATCCCAAAACCACCATCTCAGCAACAATTCGACACCAACCCAAAACCCAGCACCTCTTCATACACCAGCCTAGTGCTGCACCCCGCATGGAACGAAGCATTTCTTTTGGCTGGAACTAATATATAAGAGGCTTAGAAAGGATTTTAGATGGTTTCGGTTTCATGGAGAGGTCTAGAGGTTCCATGGACAACTAGTGCAAAATTGGTTTTAGAAGGGTTCTAGAAAATTCCAATAATGTTGGAGAGTTCTCTAACCATCTCTTGGATTATCTTCATAAGGTGCTTTATAACGTTTTATTAAAAGGTTCTTTTAGGGTTCCTATATAATCCCAGAGCAATCCAGAAAAGTCTAGACTTGTAAGTATTAAAAGGTGTTCTAGAAAGTTCCCTTAGATCTTTTTATAAATATCTAGATATTTAAGAAATTACTAGACATTTGGTGGAAAACATTATAAGAGGTTAATCCTGACCATTCATTTGGTGTAATATCCACCGTCTACTAAGGAGGAGAATCTATAAATAGGTTAGGTATCTCGTTTATAAGTATGAAGTCCAATAATACAAACACAACATTGTAAAGCTTTCTTTCAAAAGTTATACAATCTTCTTTCATTTCGTTCACTTTTATCACTAATTTCTTCTTATTTTGAGTGTGGACTAACTTAGTTTTCTCGTAGAGTGGTTAGAAATACTAAGTATAGATACGATTATGTTGGAGTGTGTCCAATACCGTAACATTAAGCATCAACCATATCATAAAACCATTTTACTACCATCGAGGATCCCACCACCATCAACCACCCCATTGCCTCCATGAGCCGCTATCACCACAAGTACTTATAAATGAAAAATGAAAAAAGGGAATGAGAACTGCTTGTAAAGAGAAGTGAAGATGTGAGAGAGAAGAAAAGAGAGAGAGTTGATTCTTCTATTAATTTAATTAAGCTTATTTTTAATTTTGTTATTATTTGACTTGTTCAAATCCTTTAAAAAAATAAGGGTATTTTCGTCTATCATCTAATAGGGTTTAGATTTACTTTTCGGTTAGATTTAGTTTACGTCCCGTCGGCCAGAGGTAAATTAAAATTTTAAAAAATACAGGGATGACAATTTCCTTTTAATCAAACCTGAGGGGTAAATTGTGATTATCCCTATTTGTAAATCACTTCCTGCTTATTGAACTAGCAAATGCAGCCTGCGCCTGAGCCTCAGCTTCTGCCTGATATTTCACAGTAATTTGAGTTGGAAGATTGGATAAAGCCAAACAAAAACAACTCATTTTGTGGAAGATGGGACTTGCTACCAACGTCTGAGCTGAGATCTGGATTCCAGACTTGTGAATAAACATGAGACAAATAATGAATTTTTTTTACACGTTTCATAAATGAAAATTACCAACTACATAATCATGCAATATCATCTTGTTCATGGGTATTTTTATATTAAAAAAAAAAATTTGTCATGATTAAAGAAGGATATATAAACATATAACTCCTTTTTAACCTTTCAATCATTGTTGGTATATTTTATAGAGGACTTTCAAGGGATGAATTATTGGCTCACGAAATCTGCATGAAATACATACTTAATGGCACGTCCATTCAAAATACTTTGATGTGATATTTGGATATATACGATATCAGACATAATTCTACAAAATTCAATGCATTCATTTAGGGGCCTACGATGGAGGAGTTACTAACATAACAATTGCAGAGTGGACTCTCAAATTCTAACTAAGGATCATGATTAAACCAGATGCGGGAGGATTGATCTCTTCTGTCATCTCATAGCGATTTGTAAGTAACTTGAGCATGGTTAGTTGCTTTGCTCCGCTGTTGCTGCCCACCAATAGGTATAGTGGGTGCGTACATAATCAAAGATTCCACTAATATTTGGTTTGAAATTAAGAATCAAAATTTTCCTCAAGTGGATCTTAGAACAAGATGTGTGCCTTACTTGCTTGCTTGGTTTCACTCACCATCTTAAAATAGTAGAGACATGGCCTGTCATCCACACAGAAAAGTTGCCATAAACATGGTATTCTGTGAAGCAAATTCAGTGGCTCGTGTATCAGCATCACCCTCACATTGACGCTGCAAGTTGTTGGTGGGTTTTAATCTCCATTTAATCTTCTCTTTGTTTACTTGGTTAAGGCATTGTCCTCATCCCCATCATATCTGTTTTGATCCTTACCCTCTTTAACACATGTATCACCATTAATTTTAAGGACAACTACCCCTAGTAGAGACCATTCAACTAAAAAAATAAAAAAGAATCAATTGTTAAAATGGATAAAAATTTAAGAATTGATTTGAAAGTGATCATGTATTTAAAAAATTTAGACATCATTATCATAATCTAATAAATTGATAGAATTTTTTTTTTAAGTTTAATAGTCAATGTTAAGGTTATTTTTAAATAATCTCCTCTAATTGAGAATATTTTTATAATTAATTCTTAAATTATTAGTAATTTTTATATTAACTTCACGTATACTAAATTCCTTTCATTTGATATGTTCACTATTGTTTTCAATCTGATATACGATCAAAAATAAAAAGGAACATGTAGTTTTCAATCTGATAAAAGTTGGAACCAGAACAAAGGACTAGAGCCTAGATGGGTTTATGTTTATGGTCCAACCCTGACCCCAAGTCCCAAATCCCAATTCATGAACCGAGGCCTGAGGCTGTGAACCATATAGGCTTCTTTAGGGTCTGCAAAAGTACACGTAGCATCGAGTTTAATGATGATAATGAGATCCTTCTGCCCTACCAACCCACTTTAATCTTCTCTTTTATAACCATCTCTATCCTTGTCGTCCCATATTTAAAACCCCAGAAAGGCAGAAAGGAGGACCATTGTAAAATTGAATATAATATTTTGGGTGGCTTAATTGTCTATCAGACAATTGTTCCCAATCATATAAAACATTAAAACCCTATCATTTTTTTTTTTTTTTTATGTATTTTAAAAAGGCTTAAAAGAGAGAAAAAAGGGAACAAACTCTCTCTTTCTTTCTATTCTCCCTTGCCTATTCCTAGTGCCATTTTCTTAATTTGTTGTTTCGGGGTCCTGGTGAATGATGAAGCTTATAGTTGCTTTGGCAAAAAGTTGCAGAAGATACTTTCCAGATTCCTTAGAATGTCTTGGATCTCTCTTGCATTTTTTCTTCATTTGCAATCACAATGATTCCCTTTTTTTTTTCTTGTTTTAGATGAGGTTAGTACTTAGTGGCCTTAGGCCACAATTAACTAGTGCTATGGGTAATGGGATGTCACCTCTACACACTCACTGTGTGAAGATAAGGTTATTTACTCTTCAATATAAAGAGAATTGATACGATAACAACCACTTTATACTCAATGCCAGACCATTCAATTCCAATTGTTAGCTAGAGTAGATTATGATTTATGGGTTAATTCAATCTACTGGTTACTGATCATCCACTTCCAATCCATTTTAACTTGAAGTTTTTGGTTAGATTTGAGTGAAATGGAATTGTTGTCATAAAACCATCAACAGCAAATCAAAATGAATTTTTGATTTGACAAACACTAACACTATGCACTCAATCTTATCTCAAATCAAATTATCTGAAAACTACGCTATGGAATCACATCATAGTATTACAGAACTCAACTGCCTCCTTAAATTCATATTGTCCACATATAGTACATAATAAAAAAGATATTCTGGAATAATTATAAAACTAGTTAGAGTTAGCAGCCCTGGAGTCTGGGGCCAATTTCATTTAATATTAATGTGACCATATCCTGAGGGTATATCCATTACAATCTTATCTAAAGCTATCAAATTCACATGCCCTTTTCATATAAATTGATTTTTTTTTTTCAAAAAAGAAAAGAAAAGTAAAGAAAATGTGGCCTCACTGAATTGACAAAATTAAAAGTTCATCATAAATGAAGCGGCACCTGAGTTTGAGATAAGCTCATCATCATCACTATATTAATCTTTATACACCCTTAAAATGGTACGAGTTCTTTCTTTTTAGAACTCCTATAATTGAACATTATACTGAACTATCTTTTATAATTTGAACTCAATTTTTTAAAATTTATTTGCGGATACAGACCAAACCATGTCAAGTTCCAAGGAATATTCTGATACAAAAGTAGAAAGAGAGGGTTTGGTTTCACCCCACTTGCCAGAATTTGAGGCTCTTGAACTTGAGCAACTAATCTTCATCATTTCTAGAGAATTTTTGTGAGTTTCAAGTTAATATTATAAATTTAAGGTACAATTCGCAATGCGGGTACAGGCATTTTCTTGGCTAGGCTGCACCAAATGATGATTTTAGTCGACACAAGCTTCCATGAGCTTGTTTTAATACCAAGAAAATTCTGCATTTTATATATATTTTTATTGAAAATAACCAACAATATGCTGGCATTTCACATAAACAATGTACTATAACATTCTCTGGTGCTTCAGTATCCAGCCCCACTTATTTGACCACACTTACACGTTTGTCCACAACTCGAGTGTACATCTAATAACAAGTTAACTAGTTAATACAAGGAAACAAAAATCTGATAACACTTCGATAAGTGATAAAGCATGGAAGGATAAATTGGGTCATTTGAGTTGAGTATGTGCCGCGTACATGTTTTACAAAACAATATTTCTGAAAACAGTTTATAAGAAAATAAATAAATAAAGATAAATTTGTACATAAACCATACCAAGAGTAGAGAAAATCAAGAGTGGCAATGTGGTAGTCCCACTCTCGCTCACTCTCAGCTTCTTGTGAAAATCAATTAATGGAAATTAAAAATAAAAAGATACAAAGAAACAAAAAAAGCTGTTATGTTTTACCTTTTTTAGGTACGTTCTGACTCAATCAGAGAGAGCAGATAAAAGCAGAAAAGAGGGAGATGATGACGTAGCCAGGCACGCCCTGCAAAACTACCCAATTACCAATCTGAGCATTTTCACCCGTCTTGAATCAAAAACACTTTTTTATGAATCTTTTAAGATTTTTTTTTTAAATCAAAATTAAGGGAAATGTATTTGATTACAACGGAAAGGACGAAGAAGCTCTTCAAAGGGTAGTTTGGCTCCAAATTTGTCAGGCGTAGAGCACTAATGTGTAGTGTATGTGTTAGTATAGGCCGAGACAGATGGACACAACCACCTGGGTCACCTGCTCCGGCTCCCCCATTATTCCAAAATTATTATGGCTACGTGGCGGTGGTGGGCCACGGTGATGTGGGTTGCAGAGAGCTCTTTTCTGATCTGACGTGAATGTGAGTTGCAGAGTCCTTAAGGAGTCTCTGAGAAAATTAAGGAATGTGATAGTGAAGATTCGTCCCTGTTTGACAACTTACAGGGACCAGGGACCCTTTTTGTTCAAACGGGTCGGGGTCGTACTACCTTTGAAACTCCTCCGACATGCTTGCCGGATCTGGATCCTCTACATCCTGAAGAATTTATTTTCGCGGGGAGTTGATATTAATCATTCAAAGTCTCTATATTGTATCTTCTTCACAGAAACTTCAATTGGGCTTCCTTATTTTTGGCCACACAATCCATAACTGTACTGTCTGTGTACAAAGCTAGCTGGCAAAAAATTGGCATCATCACCTAATTTCTACTTCTGAATTTTGGGATCTAGTTTTTGTTATTTTATTTTTTTAGCCAACTTTGGTTAAATGCTGCCATTGAACCGTCTTGGCCTTAAATAGAAACCATGAGCACCTTCTACTTTTATTGATTAATTTAATGAAGCTATCACATGAATTGCGAATTCTGATGCTATCCACAGGGAGCACAAAATTTTGTTTCATTTACTAAGTTGGATATCATTTTTATATTATGAGATTAAATATTGATATTATAATCTTAGACACAAGTATGAAGTCAAATGTTTCTTTAATAATGGCCTTAAATTTTTTTGGATTGATTATGATACCTTCATGGGTATGTGAGACCTAATCTATATGGAAATACATGCAAGACTTAAAATTTTTAAGTAAATGAATTCTTTAACAAATATAATCCAAGACAAAATCAAAATGTATATGATTAATGACTTTAACATTTAAAAACATTTTAAGAATATAAAAAGATACTCTTAGAAATAGCAGACACTAGTCAATAATTGATGTAAATGGTGATTATAAACCTTGGATCAGATCATCAAGCCATCCTGTCTATGTGAAGACAAAGAAATAACAGTTAAAAAATTGGTGCATATCATATTAAGGGAATGCATAGTGTTCATAGAAGGAAAACCAACAGGGATGGCCTTAAATGAGGAAGTTCTGCCTCGTAATCATTGAGGTTCACCATTCATTTGGTGGCTTTACCTTACTCGCAGGTTTTTATTTGATCTAATCCGACACCAGGCCCATTTCATTTAATGCCTCCAGATTCATACAGATCACATGCGAATTCTGTAGGCTCCATTTCCTTTCTATTCATTATTCCGTATATTAAATCCCTCTTTGATATAAATTATGAGAATGTAACTTGAGTTTATATCAAAAGTAATTTTAACGCTAGAAGCCCTCACCAACCATCCTATAACTCGGAATATTATAGAAAATGTGCAAAAAAAGAAAAAAAAAAAAACAAGGTCTTATGAGGTGTTACGAAATTTAGTCGAATCTTTATTTTTTTTGTTTAGCCAATTACAAGTTAACGGATGGACATATTTCTCGTTTATTTGAAATTACGTTTAATGAATACTTAATATATTAATCATAAAAAATTGATAAATGAAACGTATAGTTAGATCTATTGAATCTGTTAAAAGCATACTTACATCAACTTTAATCCCTCGTGTATAATAATGTTTTTATATACAACTTGAACTTGATTAAGCAATAAAAGAAAAAACAACCTCAAAAAATTATTATTACCTCTAATTTTTAAAATTATATATATTTATTATGAGATAAGTTAAGTGAAATCGTGAATTTATTGTTCGGATAATAATATGAATATCTCAAATTTAGATAAACATTACAAAAAAAAAAATTGCAAAGGTGTTATAAGCTTTCAACAGCAATTTGAACTTGAATATTTAGATATTAATAATATTCTTATAGTGTTTATTTGTAGTTTATAGTTGTCTGAATTGTAAGTGTTTATGTCAGTGTTTGAATAATGAGGATAGGAATGCAGAATGCTACTTAGCCTATCTTATTGGGGGCCTATGTGATTTTCCAATCCTATAACCCACGCAACCGACGCTCGTAAGTGTAACTAACTCGAAACAGCTACAGTCAGACTAATAAATAAATAAAAATGGTTTTTTTAATTATTTATAATATTATCCATCCTCACTTATTATTCTTTGTATCGTATGGACAAAAATTTACAATCTCTAATTATGATCAAAATTTAATATCATCCTTCTCTTCGGTTAAAGTGATAATATTTGAATATTTATTAATTTATTAACAGTAATATTCATTAATTTTTTATAATAAACGAAACGACGTAGTAAAATGAAAATAGTGAATGCGCAACTGTAATTGAAACGAAAAGATAAAGCAAATTACACACTATAAAGAGTGGGGTTGTGAGTAAGTACTAGTGTTACTTGTTCATAAATGGTTTAAACTACAAAATGGTACGGTATCCAATGCATAAAGGCTGGGGTTGGAGGCCACATTTATCCTCATAAAGAGACCATCTTTATGCTTTAATGGACAATACTTCAAAATTGTTAAATTGGAAATAACCATTTACTTGGCCGAAATAACCAGCTACTCTGTGTGCAGTCTCTACACTCTCTTCCGGTCAAATCCAGCCGTACGATTTGTATACCAGAATGTACAAGCAACCAGATGAACATATTTTTTCGCTTTTCCAATTTTAACCCCATTTCGATTGTTTATTTCATTTTTGGTTTTATTTTTATATATATTTTTTATATCCGAATCTTAATTTTGACATAACAACATTTTGGGCTCCTCTATAAAGCGCCGACCGTAGCACATTCTGTAAGTCCTCTTCTCTTATCCTACGCATACCCTCATAACCTTCGCACTTTTACTTCTCTCTTGTCAATGGACAAGCCCATACCCATGACGGAGCCATGGAGAAACGACTCGGTGCTCTTCCGGCCACCGGAGACTCCGCGGGAGCCGATGGAGTTCCTCTCCCGCTCGTGGAGCGTTTCAGCTCTGGAAGTGTCTAAAGCTCTGGCGCCGCAGCAGCCACAAATGGTTCTCTCAAAGACTTCTAGTGGTGTGATACTCGAAGACTTGGCTGGCGAGCTAGAGGACCAAAATGGCGTCGTTTCGGGGAACCCGTTTTCGTTTGCTTCGTCTGAGACTTCCCAGATGATCATGGAGCGTATCATGTCACAGTCGGTGAGTAGTGTTATTTGTTAAAAGAGCTGAGCTGAGCTGGGCTGAGCTGAGAGCATGTGCGGACAAATTATGGGATTTTTCTACTTCTGATTTCTGTCTTCACTTCTTTGTCTCTCTCTTAAGCTGGGTCTGTCTCATCTCATGTATCAAAATCTCTCTCTTTAACTTGGTGTTTTATTTTGTTTCCTTCTCTATACTTGCTCTGAGTTTCTATCTGTCATAAAACACGCATGAACTTGGTAGGTTTGATTTTATTTTAGTGGGCAGTGATCTTGAAATCAATCATTCTCTCTCTTTGTTTTTTTTCTTTTCTTTTAAAGTTTCTCTACCTTCAAGGCCACTCAAACGCTTGATTCATCATCACGCCAATTTACTAGCACTTACACATCATCGTTTCGTTTTCCTCTTCTGCAGCAGGAGGTGTCTCCACGCACATCAGGCAGGCTCTCACACAGCAGCGGCCCTCTCAACGGAACCCAGAGCTGCGGTTCCTTGACAGACAGCCCGCCCGTGTCTCCCTCCGAAATCGACGATGTTAAGGTTTGTTCTTTCTCTCCTCTATTAATCAGTCAACAGACATGAATAATAAAAAAGTAACACATGACAATTATCTATCTGGGCTTGGTTCAGTTCATTAAATTTGGCAAGTTCTGTTCTGTGTATGTGTATTTGTGTTTGGGCTTTCTTTTTTCTTTTATTATTTTAAAAATAATTTCGGGTAGTACAAAGCAAGCACTGAGGTTCTGTCTCAGAAGAGACATATCTCAGGCTTTTCCTATCCCCAACGCTCCCTTTAATCACAGCACAAGAAATGGCAGCATTTGTTTGCTTCTCCTCGTCCTCCTCCAAATTCAATAATGAAAAACTTCATAATTATTTTTACAGAACAAAACCACTTTACTTTAATTACCTCTCTTTTGATATAATCTTGTTGTACGCGTGCGGGGTTGGGATTGGTCCCCAGTTGAATTAGTTACAGTCTGACAGTAATACGACGCGTTTCATTCTTATATACTTTTTAAATTTTGTTAAATGGAGGAATTCATGGACAATCTCATCCCTTCCACAAAACAGAAAAGAGCTCAAATTTAGAATTTTACTGTCTGTTTAATTTGTGGTGCATGCCAAAAATTAATTACATATTTAAATCACAAAAAAGTTGAAAAAAATGGAGCTTGCCAAGTTTAACCAAATTTTATTCTATGAACACCCGCTTCCGTTCTTCCTGCGCGCAGTTCTGTCGTCCCAACAATAACACTGGCAACAACCACCACCACCACCACCACCATCAATTCACCGCCAACTCCACCTTCCGTGCCTCTGCCGCCGTTTCCGCTACTCCCGCCCCCACAACCGGCGGGAAGACTGTGGGGCGGTGGCTCAAGGACAGGAGGGAGAAGAAAAAAGAGGAGACTCGTGTGCACAATGCGCAACTCCACGCCGCTGTGTCTGTCGCCGGTGTTGCGGCTGCAATCGCTGCCATTGCTGCCGCCACCGCCGCTTCATCTGGGTCTGGGAAGGATGAGCAGATGGCCAAGACCGACATGGCTGTGGCCTCTGCCGCCACTCTAGTGGCTGCACAATGCGTGGAGGCCGCTGAAGCCATGGGTGCCGAACGCGAGCATTTGGCTTCCGTTGTCAGCTCTGCCGTTAACGTCCGTTCCGCAGGCGACATCATGACATTAACTGCCGGGGCAGCCACAGGTATGATTTCATTTAAATTTTTTTTTTTTTTAAATTTTAATTACCCCTTTGAAGAGATTGTTAAAGAGTGAGTTTGTGACACGTGTAGCATTGAGAGGGGCGGCGACGTTGAAGGCACGGGCTTTGAAGGAGGTGTGGAATATAGCGGCAGTGATACCCGTTGAGAAAGGTGTTAGTGGAAGTGGAAATAACAACAATGGAGGTGGTAGTAACAATGGTAGTTCCAATAGTAGTTACAGCGGTGAGCTTGTTCCTGAAGACAATTTCTTAGGTATTTGCAGCAGAGAATTACTTGCCAGAGGTTGTGAGCTTCTAAAGCGCACTCGCAAAGGTAAATTTTTCCAATCAATTTGTATCTAGTTGAGTAGATTTGTTTGAATGAGATGGCTTCTAAAGTTTCTTTTTCTATGCAAATTGTGTTTCTTTTATGTTTAGGATTATTTTTCCAGGGAGGAACTCTCTTTAATCAATATGTGTGCAATTACATCATATAGAAGTGATGGTAGAAAATCAAAATCATGACTGGAAATAAAAAATTTTAAATGAGATGTTGTCATTATGTTCAACTTAATGATCTGATTTACTGTTCTTACAGCATAGAAATGATTAGAGGCTATGATTGTTCGCTGGGGTTTGATAATGTTATTCTTTTGATCATTGCAGGTGATCTTCATTGGAAAGTAGTTTCTGTTTATATTAACAGATTGAATCAGGTTTGTTAATGAAAAATCAAGTTGTATGATTTTTATATGAAAGATCTAATCATGCAATTATTTGGTTATCAATGAACTTTAGTCTAATGAATGTGAACCTTGTGAGTTAAAAAGGTTCTCAGCAAAAGGTTAAAATTCTGAGCATGATGAATTAAATTGTTCTGCTGCCCTTCTTTTTCCTCTTTCTTTGCTATCTTTAATCTGTTGAACCTTCTTTTGTGTAGGTTATGCTGAAGATGAAGAGCAGACATGTTGCTGGGACCATCACAAAAAAGAAAAAGAGTAAGTGATTACTTTTGTCTTTCTCTAGTAATGTGAAACAGAATTGGAGGTGGGCTCTTCTTCCATTTGGGGATTTGAGAAAGCAGATTGGCATTAAAGTAGAAAAGATCAAAAGGGCTTATCTTTAATTGATCTTTATTGAATTTAAGGACCAAAAGCCTTAATCCTCAACCCATCTCTTTTGAAATTTACAGATGTTGTGTTGGAGGTGCTAAAAGATATGCCCGCTTGGCCTGGCCGCCACTTGCTTGAGGGTGGTGAGGAACGCCGTTACTTCGGGTTGAAGACGGTTATGCGTGGAGTTGTAGAGTTTGAATGCAGGAATCAGAAGGACTATGATACATGGACTCAGGGTGTGGCAAGGCTCCTCGCTATTGCTGCAGAAAAAAGCAATAGACATAAAGTATAAAATGGATGTTTATTTACATGAAGGGGACAACTTGGTAAACGGGATAATGGGGATAGGATCCATTAATGGCCCTGAAGGCAAAAATATCAGATGTTTTAGTAGAAACTGTTGGGCTGTTTTTTTTTTTGGTGTTTCTATTGTAAAAAAGTTGAAATATGAAAGAGAAGTAATCAAAATGGGTCTCTGTACTTGGTATCTGGGAGGTAATATTTTGAGCTTTTGTTGTTATATTTTGAACTGTAAAGAGTAAAGTTATTTTGAATGAAAGGTGGATAACCATGTGACCCTGGGTCCTGGCCCTTGTTTCTCAGTTGTGGAAAGAAAAGGAGTATCTTGGACTGAGATGGTCAAAAAGCCAAGAAAAGAATCCCATTTTGAGGAAAGAATAATATTGGAAGACAAAGGCGTACCCAGATTCTATGTGCTTTTTTTTTTTGTTTAATTTTTTTCGAAAGAAAATTTATGTGGGCTGAGGCTTTTGCCCCTTTTTTGTTTTCGGTTCTTAGTTTTAGGCTCTCGATATGGTGGAACCGGCATTGTCATGATTTGTAATCTTCTACTTTATATTTATGCTGTTCGGATTAAGTTATGTAGGGTTTGCTGCAATATTTAATTTATTTGAGTAAAGCAAAGGATTTTGAGATCCCGACTGTCAAAGGAATGTGAGATACAACTAACTAGATGTCAATTATCAACTATGTTCTCATTTCATACCATCGCTCTCAATGCTTTGATTTTAACTGTTTCCCTACCATCGCTCTCAATGCTTTGATTTTAACTGTTTCCCACCTCTGCAAATCACTATGATATTATATTATTCTTAAGTAGTCAAAGGTAGCACCACTAATTCACTTAATCAAACTTTAAAGAATGATTGTTTTCTCACTGATGGTGACTAGCATGCTTCGTTCTAAATAATCTGTAAGTTTTGACTTAGTTGTAAAGACTTAAAAATCAATTTAACAATGGTTATTGGTCATATAACACTTCACAAATCCAAAATATAAGTCGAGATCAATGCGAGGTTGCTTCTACACGAGGCGAATTTGCGAGTGGGGTTGCATAGTGGCCGAGCGTCCAGTCTCCAGAAGTTGAATTGAGTGGTTAGGCTGGGCATCTAGGCAAAATTAATGAATATTTAGTCTACCGCCCACGTTGCTCCTATTAGAAAGTCGATTAGTGTTGAATCCACTATACGGATTCTATCATTGCTTGTGATGATTGCATGGTTAAATAATGATCGAGTAAACATTTTCCGGAGATAATTATACATAAATCCCAGAATAGGCTGAGAAAAATCGCAATGGATGGGAATATCTAATCATGATTTTGCCGTTTTAGTACAGCAGAAACGAATGCCTACCCCACTTCATTAACTACAAGCTAGAATGCAACTCCCCCATATAGAATATCATGCTCCAAATGGCCTCTTATTTAAGTCATAGTTGGGGCCAGAGCTTGAGGTTTTAACAATATAACGGGCTACCACAATTTGGTCTATCGTCGGCGTTTGGGTTAAAGTTAGGTGAATTTCATTTATAATTTCTAATGAGTTTATGCCACAAATATATTCCATTTTGAACTTAAAAATAACTTTGTGCCTCTCTGCTTATGTGCCAAGAAGTTTGCTTATGGCTTGTAGTTGAATTCATGGGAGAAATTAGCAGGCTAGATGTTATCCTGCAATTGTCAGATACCAAGTGCTCTAAATCTCCGACTTTGTTTTATTTGTTTTGCATGAGAACATCAATAAACAAAAAACCAATTAAAACATCGTAAAAAATGCGTAAATTTGCTACCAACTTGGCTACTCATTACAAATATAGTTGGAGGAACAAGGACACTTAGAAAGCAAGATGAAAATAACCAAAAACCAATTGCTGAGGGCAAAATAGTATGAATGCCTCAGAAGCCACCAGTAAAGCTGCTGCATGCATTGGTAAAGCTAGTGCCCAATCATTGTCGTCTGCTCAGACTTTGAATCTTTATCAGCTCACGTACGATATAAAGGCATGGCGCATATGATGTCGAGTGTTGAAATTAATACAAATGGTAGCGAACTAACAGTAGCTAATACATAATTCAAGCACATTGGAAGCACTAAACCGATATGTTTCTCTTTACATATATATACATATATATATGTACAATTTTACTGTTCAAACTTATTCTCACCTTTCACCAAACATAAAATGAGATAGATGGACATATGATACTTTTAACAACTTTGCTACTTCGTACCCTTTCTGTTATGTACCATCTAAAATCTTAATAACCTCTACACGAAACAACCAGTATTTAACCAATTATTGTACGCTATGGAAATATTTACATACTTGACCATACATAAGTTCAACCAAGGAAAACAGAACTCAAGCTATGTCTCTGTTTGTGAAGATGGAAAGGTAATGCAGGAACCTAATTCTAAGTACCATAAGCAGCCGTGACCTTCATCTACCTGGCACCCTTTAATAGCATAAGCAGAGAAAGGAAGAGGTTGACGAAATCAAGATAAAGAGCTACTGCAGCCACGACATATTGGTCATAGGTGAAACGCTTGATCAGGTTGTCAGTGTCATAAACAACGTAGCCACAGAAAATGATGGATGCTAAACAGCCGTATATTATAAGCGATAGCTTTGCAAGAGGGAAAAGAATCTGTAAATTACCGCTTCAACACATTTAAGAGTGGGGAGAGCAAAAGCAAGCAAATCAAATAGAGAGTAACAAAGACCTGGATTAGGGCAAAAACTAGAAGCACCAGAACGCAAGCAAACCAAAAGGGTCCCAGAAAGCTGAAATCTTTGCCCCTTCTCACAGCCCAGAAAGTGTAAAGAGTGAGGCTAATGACCACAACAATTGTCAGAATTGCAGCTTCCAAAATTATTTCCCCTGTTGGTGAATCCAAATAACAAAGCTTAAGGGCCTTTTCATCTAAATATTAAAACAAAAACTCATTTCACATTCTATCTCATTTATTGCTTATGAAGAACCTCTAACCAAATGCATTGCAAATTATAGATTTACGCATTCAAAAAAGTCAAGAATTTGACTTCCGAGAGATGTTCAAGATCAAGTATTTTAAGAGTTATTTCAAACTAACTTTCAAAAGAAAATTAAACTTGATATGTACAGCTTCTTTTCGCAGCTGTGCTCCTTGGAGAAACTCTTTTCTTTCTGTTGAGGAGTTCGGAGCCTGTTAGGTAACTTCTATGCATTTTTAGACTTGCAGCAGTATTGCACAAATTTGAACTTCGTCAAAGTTACAAATGGACAGTATGCAGACTATAAAAATGCCAACCCTCATCCATGAGTAGAAAATAGGATTTAAAGGAGATGTTAACTGGTTCAATTGGGCCGTAGTTTATCTGATTGCCATGTTTCATTGGTGAATCAACTTTTGATTCTCTATTAACCAAACCAATAATGATGGACATGCCACTGTAAAAATAACTTATTTCAGATTCAGATATGGCATGGTACTCTTTTAACTAATATTTTGGTCATGACTAAAAGCCACACAGAGCGCTATTGGCAATCCCAACCATCAGAAGATTCCAAAGCCCGTTTTCATACAAATAGCATTGACAAAAACCTTCCTGGATTCCCATGAAGAATAATAGCAGATCACGAAATGAATATCTGATAACTAATATTTATTTATTTTAGAAAAAAGCAAACTATGGACAAGATCCAAGTCTAACTCAATCCAAAAATAGGGTACTTTCAGTAAAAAAATTGAAGTGAAGGGAATCAAACTTTTAGAAAATGTATGATCTTAATTAAACAGTGAGCCCCCAAAGCATAAGCCAAGAATTTGATTTGAAAAATTCCCCAGTTGATCCCCTAATTCACCATGTCCACATAAAATCTGTTGGTGATAATAAAAATCTCAGTGAACTGTAAGGGATAAAAAAAAGGAAACTAAGAAAATACTATAGGCTGGTCATATAGAGAAGACTACATCAATTTCATCTACTATGACAAACAAATGCCTCTTGACAACAAGTAATATCAATTTCCTTACGAGAAATTATCACTAAAAAAGCTCGAAAGTAATAAAGGAATACTGTTATCTTTCATCTTACATCTTCAGCCAAACAAAGAAATTCTAACAGAAATAAACCAAACCATCCAATATCTTTAAATAAACTGATACTAATGCAGTAAAATAGTAAGCAGAGCAGAATTGAAATGCATATTGATAATAATACCTTTTGTAAAGGCGCAAGTAACTCCCACAGCAAAGGAAAAATGGCTACTGTAAATAGCATGAGAAGGATTGGATTTACAAGGATGATGCTGTTGAAAAGCATGCAATGGGCACAACACTACACATAAACAAGCCACATATCAATCACCCATTAATCTTTCATAACTCAAGCATTCAAGAAAAAACTATATAACATTAATAAATTTACTCAAAGTATTCATCCACAACCTCACCAACAATTTAAAAAATAAATAAATAAAAAAACCAAAAACTTTATGATAAAATGTGTCTTCAGTAGATTGAGTTGAATAAACAAAAACACATATTTCAATCCAACTTATTTATTTTTATAAACCTGGACACTCTCCTAAAGTATAAATTAAACCAAAACAAGAACTCCACAAATAATCTTTAGAGAAACAAAAAAGGAACACCAAACTCAAAGAAGCTATGAAAAAACTAAGCAAAACCCAGAAAGTAGATATTCATCAGAAAAGAAATAAAACTTAACGTATGAAGGGAAGGATGAGAATAACGATGTAGACGGCAAGGCCAGAGGTTCCAGTTTTGGTCAAGAAGTCGGGTATGGCTTTGACAAACGACAACTGCAGCAACAGCCACCGTCATCAGAAACTGGAGGTTATCATGGCGTAAACTTCCCTTATAAATGCCCAACGTATCTTTGGCGACCCCATCATCCCCGTATACAACTCCCCTCTCCCTATGTCTCCTTTCGCCATCACTCTTTCTTTCTATCCTTTTTTCCCCTCCCCTAGACTCACCCACGAAGACAAAAACGAAGGCCTTTTGTGTTTGGGATGTCCGAAAACGAGTGAGGGTGAAGGAGAGTTTTTGGTTCTTGTTCGAGGTTTCTGAGTCCTGGTTTTAAAGGGACGTTTACCCTTATAAATGACTATCCCAAGTTTCGCGCCCGCATTGAGAGAGAGGGAGTGGAAGTTGATGCGTTCGTTAAAAGCGGCACATAGTTAATTATTCTAAGAAGAATAATATTAAAATTATAACATTTTTCACACAATTTTATATAATATTAATTAGAAATATAAATAAAAAATTAGCTTAATAAATAACGATAAAAAAATAAAAAATGTTTTTGTAAGAAGCAATTTCATCGAATGATCGTAAATCGTCAGGTTCCTTCCCCCTTTCCATTTATTAGAATCTCAATACAAAATAAGAAAAAATTAATTACGTGAATGTGAAGTTTATTTCTATATTTCGATTAAACCCAAATTTCTACCTTTATTGTTGAAATATAATTCTATTCGGATGCCAACTTGCGCAGTGGCTTTGGCATCTTAATCAAGTTCGGACAAAGCCTAGCACTTTTGCTAGCTATTTCTAGTCCTCCAGTACCTTAATTTGCAGGACGGTGAAAATTTTGAAATGCCAGCACTGTACTTTACTTGATTTATTGACTTAAATTTAGAAAAAGTTTTCTTTTAATTTTTGGGATTGTGACTCATAATAAGAAGTAGGGAGTGTTATTACTTACTAATCCAATTTATTATGTTTTCTGGTTATATGTTCTATTATAAATATTTTAATTATATTATATATGTTCTTGAATGGTTCATACTATTTAAAGATTTTTATTTTCATCTTTGAAATGATGAAAATAAAATGTGAAATTCTTAAGTAGTTTACTTCGCCTCATAATGATGAATCTCTTTGAATTAAATTAAAGAAATAGCTCGAAATTTATAAGAGATTTACTTGTCTATGTATTGTTCTATTCCATACGATATTTTAGATAAGAAATACCTCATACTTGACTTAATTAAATTGAGACACTAATTAATCACTCTCTATATATTTAATCTAACAATTGTAAGAGACATAAAACATAAAGGAACTATCCATCATATAGTTAAGAGTTTTGATTTTTTAAGAACATAGAGAGAGAGAGAAATGAAAGGGAAGAATATAAGAGAAATAAGTAAATTTGCTCTTTTATTGACGTGTAATTACAAAGAGATAATTGATTGGTTAAGATTGGTAATATTACGAGTATAAAGTTCATATCCCAACTTTGTATCCAAGTTGATGTGGTATTAAGTGAATTGTAAGGTATATACATAAAAGTCAAAATAATAAATACTTATTTAACAGTTTACTTGATACCAAATCAACTTAGAATAATACAAACTTGTGTCCATGACATTACTCGTAGCATATTCTTGATGTTGCTTAACCTTAGATTTGCTAGTAAATAACCGTAGAATAGAAGAGTACTGTTGCGAAGCGCTAAAGCACGTGGTGATTGCTAAGTTGAAAGGAGAAACAACACAATTATCAAACAGTTTTGCAAATCTTCGCAATATCATCCAAGTGATTCATTAGTCTTTGCCTGAGACTCTCCTTCAAATAAGGATCCTGTTTATATATGTATGTGTTGATGAAGAGAGATTAGAATATACAAATACAATCTTTGAAGCTTAAAATGTTATCAGATGTGATTAGCAGGAGACGACTTGTTTAAGATCTCCAAGAGCATTTATTTATTTGTGATTTGATGATGTTATGCAACAGGGGTAAGAACGTGAGCAAAGAGGATCGGAATCAAGGTTTCTCTAATTTACTGGTAAGAAAAGTAAAGCTTGATGTTGAAAAGAAGAATTAGGAAGATGAATTAAAGAAGAAATCTGTTCTATTTATTTAAGTTAAATTATTTATCTTTAATAATAAATTATTTTAATTATATTTATTTCGATTTTTAGGTGGCGTTTTTAGTGCAGATAACTTACCCTTTATTTAAATTCCTATTTACTTTAGAATTACACTAGCATTTGATAACTTGAAGACGTACAAGTAGGGTTCTCTAGTTTCCCTACTAGCTCGTTCAGAAAAAAAAAATTATACCATATATATTGTGAAGTAAGAAGCACCGTCTGGTATAGTTTGAGGTTTGTCTTTGACCATGCTTTTTCATCTTGCGATCTTATATTTTTTTTCATTGTTTTGTTGTAGATCAATCAATATTATTTATCGTTTTGTTGTACAGTCGATCAATCAATATGGTGATATAATTGATAAATTTATTTCATTAGAGAACAATCTATTAGAGTGGTGGATAAGAATTTTCGATTCTGAAGTTAACTAACAGACGTGGTAGGTATTAACTATGTTGTGTCGGTTTGTTTATGTTTATGGATGTAGGAACCTAAAAATCAAACAATAATGGATATCAAGAAGATTAAAAGAGATTGGGAATATCTGCCTGAAGGTGTGCTCGAGATGATAATGGTGAGGTTAGCTACAGTTGACTGCGTATCTTTTGGTAATGTTTGCAAGAATTGGAGAAACATTGTGACTAATTGTAAGCCGTCACGGGTACTTCCATGGCTGGTGATGTCTGGCCAAACTAGAACCAAACCAAGAAGTTTCTTTAGTGTACTGGAACATAAGTCATGGCCCATTCGAATGCCCAAATCTTCTAATAAAGGATTTGTTTGGGGATCCTTTGAGGATTGGTTGATTATGGTAGAAGTCCTTAGAGGAGATTGGGAAATCCGAATCTCTTTGGTGAATCCCTTCTCAGGTGCTGAGTTTCTTCTACCAGATATAAAAAATAATCTCTATCATAAATTGGTGTTATCAACGTATCCTGGAGACGACAACTGCATGTATATGCTTTTTGATTGGTTCCGTCCCAGCGTTGCAATATGGATTGCAGAAGCTCAAGATTGGTGTGAATGCGAAGTAAGTGGTGATCCCTGTGAGGATGTGATCTCTTTTAATGGTTGTTTTTATCTGTTGACCAGGGATTATAACATCAAGGTGCTTGATGTTGCATATGCTTTTTCAAAACTTAAGGAAAAACGTATTAAGACAAAATCTCTTTTCAGACGCTCTGTTAAGAAGATGGAAACTAAATTTTATAAATTGGAAATGTGTCATGATATACCAAGGGCCGAAGGAAAAGTGCGTGGGTATTTGTTCGAGATGTGTGGGGAGATTCATCTTGTGTGTCGACTTAAAAAGACTAGAGAAAGACATGTCTATGTGAAGACTTATGACTTCAAGGTATATAAGTTAGATTTATCCAAGAAGTGTTGGGTGAAGGTGGAAGACATAGGGGATCATGTTATATTTGTTGGTAGAAGTTGTTCAAGAAGTTTTGCTGCCAAAGAACTGGGATTTGGTATAGCTGAGACCAACTGCGTCTATTTCACGAACGAACTGAAGGGTCCAATGACGAATGAGTGGCAAGGTGTTAAAAGTAAGCAAGGTTCTGAGAAAGATGATTGGGGCATTTTCAGCTTAGATAATAAGGATGGTTTTTCCTACCAAGGGAAAGATCGACACACTCCCTTTTGGGTGACTGCACCCTTATGGTGGTATTTTCGTCACGTCAACTCTCAGGGGAAGAGGAAGAAAGACTCGAGTTGAAGGTTTTATTCATCCATATACTTCCAGGAATTTAGTTACTCTATTCGATTATAATAATTGCCGCCTTGCTAGGGACTTAGAGATCGAATCCAATGCTTCAAGGCATACGTTTCAATGTTTATTTTTCATTTTCTTTCATTATTTTACTTTTCATTTTCCATATTTAGATTGAGATTGAGATTTGTTAGGAATCATAATCTTGTTGGAATCTTATTTCTTTAATAACTCGGTTAATAAGAGAAGCAACATAAGCAAATATATATTTCTTGGAGTTATTTATTTATTTGAAATGTTTACTGCAACCTTGTGAAAGTCATGACATTTGGTGGGTCAAATGTCAAATGACAATGTCAATTGCCATCAAGTTAGCTGAAAGCAAGTGAGCAGAGAATGGAAAATAGTATGAGCTTAGTTATGCGTGCAACCTTCATTATCTTTATTTATTGATCTTGTTTCTTGTTGAGAGACCGGTTGGTTTTGTGAGCTGAAAATGAGTTGAGATGTTGTGTTTTCCAGTATCGAAGGTACACACAAATGAGCAACTAGTTAACGAGCAATTATATTAACTAAAACGATAATATTACAACATATGTTCACTCACACACTCAACAAAACACTTTCTTTCAATTCTCTCTCTACCCATAAATTCTCTTTACACACTGCCACACACTCATCTTATATGACCTCACACTCACCACGCCACCGCACCTCAACTCAATGAAGGCATGGCTATTTATAGGACTCCAATGACGGTTTATTCACCATGTTCAAGATTTTTCATGCAAGTTGCAAAAACTCTCTAGAACACGGTGCAACTTGCAAGGACGGTGCCCACCATCTAGAATAGCTGTGCAGAGAATTCTATAGCCTCTAGAAAGGCAGTGCTGGATTCTCAACATGTAATCCTCTTTTGGTTGCTTATCGATCGCATGTGATGAAGCATACTTTTGCTAGCTAATTCTAGTTCTCAATTACCTTTGCAGGATGGTGAAAAAAAAGTACCACAATACCTGACTTCAGTGAAAATTATTTTCACTTAAAATCAAAGAAAAGAGCATATGAGTGAAGCATTTGTAAAGTAGTATCAAAACTAAAGGTTTTAAGTTCAATTCCCCTCAATTTCGATTTTTATTGATAATTATGCTGCACTATCAAATCAAGTCTCAGCTTCTCGGACTCATATTAATAGCTTAAACTTTTGGGTTAAGTGATTATTTAATAAATAATAATAGATAATCAAATAAAGCCTATGATACCCTTGATAAACGTCCATATATACCAAGTCATAAATACACTGGCTTGATTACACTCAAGTTCAATAAGGGGCCGGAAAAACTAGAGCAATATACGAGAGCCAATTAAGGAGTTGAAAAAACCACCAGAAGAGAGTAATTAAAGTGGTTGATAAATGCCAAATGATGATCTCTAAACAAAGAATTTGAAAATGCATCTCGCTAAATAAGAATGAATGATGTCAAAGTGTAAATGGAACATTTTTTTGAAACATGACGTTGTTTAATTAATGTAGTAATACTAAAGAAATATTGCACTACACTTTAAAGGAGAGATTGCTCTTTTTTGTATATGTTTGCATTTCAATAAATTAGTGTACGTTTTACATTTGGCGCACTGTATTATACTAAACTAATTTCTAGAGATTGGATTTTATTGGATTCAAAGCAATAGGATCATATAATATATAATACATATTGTGTTTTGTGTAACGTTGTACTATACGAAATTGTATATGATGATAAGTTCAACACTATAATAAGGTTGATTTAAATGTTTGATTGTATAATTATTTTTCATGGGAGTTATTGGATATTTATTCAGCTAAATTTTCTTTAATGATTGGGTTAAATTTTTTTTTTACCATTATTTTTAGATTGAGACTAATAATTATAGATATTATTATTGAAGACCTGGATGACTGCGAAGACAATAAGCACCGGGAACAAAGCAAACAAAGGGCTCAACAAAGCTGAAATAGTGCTTGTTATCACCTTATTTATTTATTTACTTTTTATTGGTCAATTGCTTAGAAAGTCATTAATTTCATAACCCAAAATTAAAACACAAAATTTGTCTCACTTATGTTCATCATGGAATATTTGCCTTCAAAATTGGAAAAAGAAAATCAAGACTAGTTGATTGGTTGTTCGTAGTAATAGTTGTTGTTGTTGTTGCTATTATTATTAGTGAGTCACTTGGAAATATTTTGTTATTTTTATTATTATTACCAAAATTGGAAATATTTTGGTAATGTTTGCAAGAGTTGGAGAAGCATTGTGACTAATTATAAGACATCACGGCTAGTTCCATGACAGGTGATGTCTGGCCAAACTAACCACAAAAGAAGCTTCTTCAGTGTACTAGAACATAAGTCATGGCTCATTCAAATGCCCAAATCTTATCGAGGATTTGTTTGGGGATCTCTTGAGGATTGGTTGATTATGGTAAAACTCGTTGTTGGGATTTGGCAAATCAGAATCTCTTTGCTGAATCCCTTCTTAGGTGCCGAGGTTCTTCTACCCGATGTCAAAAATCATCACTATCATAAATTGGTGTTATCGACGTATCCATGTATATGCTTTTTGATTGTTAAAATCCCTGTGTTGCAATATGGATTCCAGGAGCTCCAGACTGGTGTGAATGTGAAGTAAGTGGTGCAATTAAGGAGTTTCAAGAACCAGAAAAAGAGAGCAATTAAGTGGTTGATCAATGAATGATGATACCTAACAAAGAACATGCAGCTGCCGCCATACTATCTTCATAACCACAGGATGCACTTAATATTTCATGTTACTAAGAGATATATGAAATCACTGAATGGATATTCGCACAAATATAACTAAAATTGGTTATCGGATAACATAGATAATCAATTTCCGGCTAAAAAATTCCCAAATGCTCACTACCACTTAAAACTTACTGCAAATGATCTGTCACTTTTGCCAAACTATTAGCAACACTTATCCTTCATAATCTTCTCCAAAGAAGTTTTTCTATTAATTTTATTACACAACATGTGAGCCCAATGTCATAAGAAAGACAATTCTACATCTAAAACAGCAGAAGAAAGAAAAACAAAGAATGAAAGAGAGTGCTTACTGTCGATGACTTGTTCAGTGTGCTATCAATTTGCATAAAGTAAGCATGGAAAATGAAGTTGCCACCATTAGATTTTTGGTTTTAATAAAATGAGAAAAGCAAAGTAAATGAATGTTATAACCTCTACCAACATTTCAAGCTCCTCAACATCATCCTAATCTCCATGACCTGTAGCTCCACTTGCTCTAGAAATCATTCAACCTATGGTAGGGGGTGAACCAAACGAATTAGCAGCAGCAGAACCACTAACAGGTGAAGATGGGCCAGCCAACTCTCTTGACAAGTAAAGGTCAACCATTTCATCGTCATCATCTGGTAGCTGTTCAAGTGCATCCCTTACCTACAGTAAGTCAAGGCCACAGGATTAATTCTTAGTCAGTATATGGAAATTGATTAGATTAAAACAAAATGACACATTGAATATAATGAAATGATCGTGCTCAAGCAACAAAAAAGAAATTGTGCTGAAAATACATAAACAACTGGGTTCAGAACATTTCAAAACATCATTGCATTTGCAACAACGCCAAAAGAATTCTCATATTTTGCATAAAATCATCATAATAACTTTCTATCTTGATTAAATTCTGATCCACCAATCCCCACAACAGATCAGTGTTGATGTTTATAACTTGTAACATAAATTAAAAATAAATAAATAAAGGATTTAACAGTGCTAACGCAAAATGTTTTGCACAATAGAAGACAAAATATATATATACCTTTTGAACATGAGCAGTCAAGTCAACCTTGACATCGCACTCTTCAAATTACGAACTCTGTCCAAATTAGAGACCCTAATCAACCAAATCCAGAAAATGAACAGCACAAAATATATTACGAGTATTCAACAGATATCAGAGACCAAGTGCTACAAATACGGAAATCCGATCCACTCTAAAGTGGACAAGCAAAAGAAAATGACATTCCAACCTTCATCCTTTAAAATTCTGAGAGGAAACTCTACATTTTATTGAAATGGATTGATCAAGTTCCCACGTATATGTTCTTATAAAATCCAAGAAAAGAAACCTGATTTGAAGTTATAAACCCACAAACAAAAATCAACGTAACGCATTTAATTTAGATCCACTGCAAAGAGTTCAGAGAAACATCTTGTTATTCATAAACCATTGCCAAACAGACATGCTGAAACTGGTGATAAGTGGAAAATGTGTCTAAATTTTAGTCCTTTTTACTTAAATAAAAATGTTAGATTCTTGTTATTTTTGTGTATTTTTATGCTTTTATTGGTTTTAGTAATTTTTACTTATTTAGTTGTAGGTAAAAGATATATTTTGAAAGAATCAAGCAAAAGTGAAGGTAAATTGTTAAGAAAATAAAAAGAACACAATAGAGAATTAATTTGACTTTTTCTCTAGGAACATCTCTCGGTATCTTAATCATAACTTCTTTGTCCGATATCAAAACCCAATGATTCTTGTGGTGTTGGAAAGCTAAGAGATAGAGATACAATTTTGATGTTGATCACTTTTCAAAATATGAACACAATTTCTCCGGGCAGAGAGTTCGTGACGAGGTGCAAATCTGATCCATGTTGGGGCAAAGAAATTCCAAAAACTTCTCGCCGCTGCATGAAATCATTCCATGCCAGGGCGTCGTTTGCCCAGATTC
>JANLJB010004272.1:0-13155 GCA_026212285.1 Bursera cuneata
GTATCCCATATGTCTCATTACTCCCAAACACGTTCTTATACACTTTCCGTGTCTCAACCATCCCATAGTAACACCATACGTCGTACCTTACTCGTTCGTAGTTCATAGTTACGTGTGCGTAGCCCGCGTAAAATCCATTCCATACGTCACTCGCGTGACACCTGTACTCTAGTTGTACCATCATGTACCATCGTACGTGGTACTCATAGTCCCTAATCCACTCCAGGTCCGTTCTGACGATCTAATCATAAATGTTCACCCTATTCCCAAACTAGCCATATATTTTCGTAAAATCGCATACGTGTCCGTAACGTCCCGATCTATCTAATCACCTAAAGTACCTATCCGTCCGTCACACAGTCTCTATTCCCTAAGCCACATCAATAAAATAAATCTACATGCATGAAAAAAAAATAGAAATGCATAGTCAGAAACCCCTACCTCGATATCCGTACCATAGCTCCCGAACCTCCTTTTCTCTTTTTCCCTCATCCGTATCATGAATCCATGCGTCCTGATGATCCCAGATGAGTCCTCGGAGTCACGGGATCATAACCATGTAAAACGGTAACCGGGGGTTAAATTGATATTTTACATATCAGGGGCATTACCATAAATCTATAAACCACACTTAAATAACCAAGCAAGGGTGAGATTACTAACCTGAAAACCCTAGGGGGTTCTTATGTCATCACACATGGCTGGGAGTAAACTGCCAATATCTAAAATAGTAGGGGTGTGCCATGGGGGTGTAACTGCCAAGTCTGCAAGGTGAGGGGGCCGACGATTATCCAGCGACAACCGTGATTCACGTTCTCTCATCGGAGAACATAATCGACGGCCAGGAACAGTGAACGGAGGGTACCACCAGCTTCGTCTCGTAGAAGGGGACTTGTTTCGACCATTGGCGACGGCAACCGATGGCGGGAAGCAGCAGATTGGTGAACGGGAGGCGTAAGCTGTCGGGACTTGTTGCTGGTGATCCACGCACCGTACCAACAATCGGAGACCACCGTTGGAACTAGCTCACCGAGAGGAGTCATTCACCACCGGTGTCGGGGGCTGGCAACGCCAGAATTGACCGATGGTAGTCGATGCAGGTGAACTATCCAGGTCCGATCTACGACGTTTCCGACATTGGACGGGGAAATGGAGGCCACCACAGTGCTCAGGTGGCCGAGACGAATCCAATGCCACAGGTCACGAGCCCAAACGCCATCGAAATACGAACAATCCCTGGAGACAGTGACTTCCGATGACCAGGGGTGTTTCTATAGATTTTTCTAACTGCTGGCCTCCTATGCAGTTTATATAGACTTAGGGTTTTGGGGATCTTTCTATAATTTTTTAAACCTACAACGATCGTTAATCCCAACCCCAAAATTTCGGCATCTCATCACCGACTCATTCTCATCCATTTCCCACTCACGTGACCCTCAAAATGTCACCATCAGGCACTAAAGACGAAAAACCTAAGAACCCACGTAAAATTATGTTTTAGTTTACTTTTCCAAAAACTTCCGAAAACCTTTAAATGCTCATATACACGACGTCATCAAGTCCGTGTCATCCCGTATACGTAAAAAATACACACTTTTATGTTTTTTATCTTTGAAATCTTTCACTTACACTCCTAAACCACTGTTTCTGGAAATCCGGGTTACCACAGAACGAGAGGTCACTACATCTATGGTTGTCTAACCTATGGCCTAGGTTTAGGTTAGGCAATTGACTGTGTTTGAATAGTTACCCCCTCTAGTTGGGTAGTTTCTTTGTAGATGATCATATTGTCTACATCCATAACATTGTGAACAATTACGACTCACGTGGCCCTTTCTTCCACACCGATAGCTCTGTCTATTATTCTGTACTGACTTGGAACCAAAAGAATAAAAAGAGCTCCTTGATAGAGTCTTTTACCTTTTACTTGACTGCTCACCATGTCTTAGCCCTCTACGAGGTATTCCTAGTCCTCCCATTCTCTTAGTCTGTCCAATCTTTTGTTCAACTACTATAGCTGTTCCCACCACATCCACATAACTGACTAACCTCAAGATTGCCACTGAGGATCGAATATCCTCTTTTAGTCCCCTCTGAAACCTTCTGACCTTTACTGCATTCTCACTCACTAACTCGAGTGTAAACCTGGACAATACAATAAATCAAGCCTCATACTGTTCGACAGTCATATCTTCTTGCTTCAATGTCAAGAATTTTTTCTCTCTCTCATACCTTATTACCGTGGAAAAATACTTGTCTAGAAATGCGATAGAGAAATCACTCCAGACAAGGTTTTCCCTTCCCGACTTCTTTCTACAGATGCCCACCATTGTAACCCATCTTCAGTCAATAAGTTAGTCACCACTCTCACTCTCAAATCCTGTTTCATTTTCAAAAGATCAAATAGCCTCTCAACTCTCATAAGCCAATCCTCCACCACTACAGGATCGAGTTCACCATTAAAGGATGAAGGGTTGTGTCATTGCACCTCTCTTAACACACTCCTCATTCTGTTTTCAATACTTTATCTATGTAAAGATGGAATTAGTTGTTGACTAGCACGTAGGGTATCTTTAATCATAGTTACCATTGTCTCAGCCAACGTATTTCCCACATCCCTTATGGCCCTCAGAAAATTATCCCTTTCACCTCTTGAAAGATTTGTACCCGAAGCCTTTCTTCCTCGTCTTCTCGTTCTTACACCCTTTCAAAACAAAATGTTATAAGTTTTACTTTCCAATCCATGTGTACTAATGCAAACACATGCAATAATCCTTTTATCACGCATTCCTACTGGACATAATACAAACTCAAGCCCTTTCCTAACCACCCTACCCACATCCTAGGTCCACAGTGTAGAGCTTGTGCTCTGATACCATTTTGTGGCACCTCGGAACCCCTTATACGGGAACCTTAGAGGCCAACTATGTAAATGAGATGAAATAAAATAACAATCATTTAGAAATCCAGGTTATTCATTACATAAAGTATAAGTTTTATATAACATTCGAAAAGTCTTTTACATGTAATTTCAAATGCATAACTACATACCTGGGTTCATTCTAACTATCCGGAAGTTTCTACGTGACTCCGAAACATCCCCGCCAGATGTCCAACTTTGACCTCTGGTAACTATAGAAGGAGAAGAGATGAGTAAACACAGCCCAGTAGAAAATCTCAACATACGCAAAACTATAACATTTTAATTGTAAGCAAATAATAGGCACCCATTCACTTATCTTACTTAGCAATTTACCAATTATGTGTTTCTCTTAAATCTTGTATCAAACAAGTCAAAATAAGGTCTAACACTAATTACTCAAGTCAACTCATTTTTAGTATTCACATTGAATACACAACCCAACCACAATATTCACACATTCACGCCCAATGCTCATTTTTCACTCAAATTCGTAAAATACGCGAAATCCATATCTATGATGGTAATCTATCCTAAAACCATCACGTGGATGCAATTAATGTGTCAATCCTCTCATGGGCACCTAACAACTAAGACCCATACTCAAACCGCATCGAAAACCACGAATCTCACGTGACCCAAAATGTTCCCACGTATAAAAGCTTCACATTTCTACCTTCCTAGTTCAAAAGTACGATAAATCTCTACAAACCTCGCAATAAATCCGTATACGGGTTCGATCTAACGAGCCCAAGTAGAAATAGACTAAAATCCCATAAAACCCTAATCCACATTCATGTAATACACCGATTAAAATAGAATAGAGATGAGTAGAAGAGGATTCCCTACCTTGCATTGATGATTCGTGGAAGATCTGAAGCTTTATCTCTTTTATTTCTCTCTCCTCTTTCCTCTTTCTCTTCTTCTTCTTTCTCTCTTTTGTGTCTTTGTCCCGTAAAAATGAGGAGGGGGGGGGGGGATTTTGAGACATGGTGGGTATTTTAAAATCTTTAATTTCGTGAAATCTTGTATCGGCGCCATGACACAGACCATTTCACATCTCAGCGTGAAACTGCACCCTGGTATAGAATCGTTTCACGCCACGGCGTGAAACGGCGCCCCAGCATAGAATCATTTCACTCCCCGACACAAACTCTCTTTCTGGCAGAAAAATATTTCGAATCAGGAAAAGTCATAAACATGTAAGTTGTAGATCTTTCTCTTATATTTTCAACACCACTTGAATCACCTTATTTTGATATCGGACTAAAAAGTTATGCTCAAAATACTAAGAGGTGTTTCTATAGAAAAATTAACACATCTTGTTGAATTGTTTTCCCTTTTTCTTTGCATCTTGCCTTCTTTATTGCTTGATTGCTTTTTCACTCATAAAACCAACTGACATACCTTACATTAAAATGTCAAATAGCTAAAATTTTACTACAAAAATTTACTACTACAAGTTTTTTGGGTTACCATAGTTGTAGTTTAAGAAGCACCAAATCCTTAAGATTGAAGGATCAATCAACCTTGTTTTGATCATAGATGGACTTCTTACGATCTTGAGCAAGTGGTAAGTTTTGCCGAAGCAAGTGTAGGATTTCATCACAGGCTTTTAGGGATGGATCTTGGTTGTCCAACAAAGGAAATAAGAGGTGAGCCAAGGTAGGGGAATACTGTAAAGGGCCATGAATGACGTGATACCAGTTGAGGAGTGGTAATTGGCGTTGTGCCACCACTCAACCAGAGTTAACCATAAAGTTCAATCTTGAGGCCGATCACCTGAAAAACATCATAAGTAATTCTCAAGGCATCTGTTATTTACCTCCATTTGGTCGTCCGATTGAGGATGATAGGTAGAACTATAGTAGAGATTAGTGCCTTGGAGGGTGAACAACTCTTGCCAAAATGATGAGAGAAAAATATTATCATGATCATTGACGATGGAGCAAGGCATCCCATGCAATTTGAACACATTGTCAAAGAAAACTTTGGCCACCATTGAAGTTGTATAAGGATGAGACAATGCAATAAAGTGGGCAAAATTGGTAAATTGATCTACAAAACAAAGTTGACGTCTTTGCGATGAGATTTAGGCAACCCATCGATGAAATCCATCATATATCAGTCCATGGTTCGACTGGGATGGGGAGGGGTTGAAGGAGGCAGTCGACTTTCTAATTAGATGGCTTCATTCTTTATATCACAAGATGCAACAAAGTCCTTTATATTATTGCACATTCCTTCCCAAAAAAAATCACAAAAGATTCTTCTAAAGGTTGCCTCAATGCCAGAATGTGCCCTTAATGGTCCACTATGAAATTCCTTGATAATAGAATTGCACACCAAAAAATTTTGACGAAGATATATTTTGCTTTTAAAGAAAAGCATGCCTAAGGGTCACTCATGGGATCTTCGGAGAGTTGCTTAATCTTGGAAGTAATATACTCATCCTTCTGATGAATTTTTTAAACGTCATTGAACTATAAAGGATTTACTGTTGACATAACAAATACTTCATGTTGAAAAGATAATGCATCTGTTACAATATTGGTGCGCCTTTCACGATATTCAACCTTGAAATCATATCCCAATAATTTAGAGAGCCATCATTATTGTATCGGTATGCCAATTTTTTGTTCCAATAAGAAATTTAGACTGAAATGATCAATGCGTACCTAAAACATGCTACCAAACAAATAAGGTCTCCATTTTTGCACCACAAGGATTAGTGCTAAGAGTTCTTTTTCATAGACAAAAAATGTTAATTGTTGTCCTTTCAATGCTTGACTAAGAAAAGCAATTGGACAACCAGATTGCATAAGTACAACACCTATTCTACCACCAAAAGCATCACAATCAATAATAAAAGGAAGAAAAAAATCAAGAAGTGCCAATACTTGTGCGTTGGAGAGAGCATCCTTAAAAGCCATAAATGCCTCAGTTACCTTTTCTGACCACTTGAAGCATCCTTTACGTAATAAGTCTGTGAGAGGGTGTGAAATCATGCTGTAGTTTTTTATGAACTTGCAGTAAGATTTTGCTAGCCCCAAAAACCCACAAAGTTGACAAACAGTGTTAGGTTGTGGCCAAGCTTGAATACACGCAATCTTGTCTTGATCACCTGCCACGCTGTGTTGGGAGATTATATGGCAGAGATAGTCAACAGACTTTCGAGCAATAGTGCACTTGGACATCTTGGCATAGAGTTATGACATCGAAGAGTCGTTAATACAATTTTTAAATGCTCCTCATTGTCATGCATGGACTTACTATATACCAAAATATCATTAAAGAAGACCAAAATAAACTTTTAGAGGTGTGGCCAGAATACCTGATTCATTAGTGCTTGGAATGTAGACAGGGCATTGGTAAGGCCGAATGGCATTATAAGAAATTTGTAATGACCATCATGCGTACGAAAGGCTATCTTTAGAATGTCCACAGAAGCAACACGGATCTGATGATAACCGGAGTGTAAGTCCAATTTTGAAAAAATTGTTACACCATGGAGCTCATCTAATAGCTCATCCACTGTTGGAATAGGAAATCAATTTTGGATGATTTGACAGTTTAATGCTCGATACTCAACACATAGTTGTCAAGTACCATCTTTCTTTTTAACAAGGAAAATTAGTGATGAATATGGACTTTGGCTTGGACAGATAAGGCCGAAATCGAGAAGCTCCTTAACTATGCGCTCAATTACATTTTTTTGAAATTGCGTATAGTGATATGGTCGTACATTAACCGGAACTGCCCCTGGCTGGGTGAGAATTTGATGGTCATATTCTTTCTCTGGAGGCAACATTGAAGGTGTAGAGAATATACCCGAATATGCTTCCAAGATCCCTTGTATTTTATTTGGCACTTGGCTAATTTCATACCCTACATTACATTCAACAACATATAAGAACTCTAGGAAAGAGGCCTCACGTGTTTGTAAATAGTATCACAAGTGGCAAGGTGTGTCCTTCCTTGCTTTTCTCCTATAATCTTGTGAGATTTTCCCCTTTAAAAAATTCAATCCACATTTCAGAGAAATCCAATTTAATTGGCCCAAGAGTACGTAGCCAACATGCACCCAAGATGGTGTCATACCCTATAAGAGGAAGTAGATAAAAGTCACATGAGAATGGTAACCCCTGGATAGAAAAAGTCACATTATTCCATTTTCCTATACTTTGCATTTGCTCACCATTAGCAATAGTCGCCTTCAATCTTGCACCCGTATCAATAATCATTCTTGTACACATAAATAGTTACGAATCTAAGAAGTTGTAAGTAGAGCCACTATCAATTAAGATGTAGAATGGGTGGTTTACGATAATACCTGTAACTCGAAGTGTTTGCGGAATTTGAGCACTAGCCATGGCATGCAAGGATATTTCACCACTTGCTTCTTCTAAGGCCACGTCTGGCATGTCTCCTTCATCTTCCTCATCTGGATCCAAAAGGAATAGTGTGTGGGATCTCGATTGGAACTTGTTCTCGTAGTGGTAGAACAGACCTTTCTTTCGTCACTCTTTCATTTCCTCATAGCTCAATCGTTTGATTAAAAGAGATTCTGTATCAACTCTTGGTGGTGGCTTAGAAGAAAAACGCAGGCCAATGGCTTGTATACCATGGAAGGCAATCGCACTCTTGAGTTCGAGCTAGAGCAATAGCGTCCACAAGTGATGATGGTCGAAGAGACTTGACCATAAGCCGAATTTCATCATTAAGGCCAGACATGAAGCATTGGAGTAAAAATTCATCTGGTATCCCAATGATGCAGTTGGAAAATTTTTCAAACTCTTTTTGACACTCATTGACAGAAATACGTTGATGGAGTTTAGCGAGCTCTCCTTCAGGGTCTTCAAGCTCGATGAGACCAAAGTTAGTTTTAAGGGCTCGAGCAAATGACGACCAGTCTATGAGTGCACCCGATTGTTGCATCCACTTAAATTATTGCAAAGCATCCTTTTTCAAATGGAATGAAGAGAGTATAAGTTGTTCATGTGCAGGCACCTAAAACAACAAAAAATATTGTTCAACCTGTATAATCCACCATGATGGGTCTTCCTCCCCATCATATTTTGAGAGGTCAATTTTCGGGTTGCTCTGATTGTTGGAGGGGGAGCTCTGAGGGCAGTTGGAAGCTCCAGAGGTCTCAAAAGGTGGACTATGGGGAAGGGATAGCTGACTAGCGGAAGAAGAGATGGATTGGATATGGACTGATAGTCGTTCCAATTACTCCATGATTTTTCAATTACCATTGTTTGCTGGTGAACCATATCTGACAATTGAGTGTTTGTCAAACAGTCATGGTTGATCTTCAGCCATGGGATCATTGGCTTTGATAACAGATTGATACAAATACGGATTTATGAAAACAAGCCAATTCCTTGTACATGTCAAACTTTGGACTATTTGGTGGATAATTCCCTATTCCCCATTTTCATATCATTTAAATACAAAGCAAAATGAATTGGAAATCCTAATAATAAGGAGATAATATCTCTACATGATTAGATCATGACAATACCTCTCACATATACCACTAAACCGAAAGGAAAATGACATAAAATAACGTAAATACACTGCAATTTCTTAGGATCCTGAGATACTCTACAACTGCCACTTCATGCATGCAATTGTACATGGCCAGACCACTTCATGCATACTTGCACATGGTAAACCCCACTTCATGCATGCATACAGTACGTGTGGCCAACATGAAAGCAATTAAATAACATGGAAATGAAATATGAGAAGAAAAATATGAAGGGAGAGCTTCAAAGAAATGTCACAAGATCCTTCTCCACTTCCCCCAAGCCATTTTTTCGTCTACTCTAAAAATGGGTAAAAAAAATTGTTCATATAGTGTGCAAGGCAGTGGTGAATTTTTAAGTCCCTCAATTTCATCAAATGTTGAAACGGGGACGTTGAAATGGTTCCCCATGCTTGTCAACATATGAAATGGTCCGCAAACTCTTATTTATTTTATCCCCCTGATTGCAACTCTTGGCTTTCCGTATTAGCTCACACAAATACAAACATAAATGTCATTAATTTAAGCACAAAATATGGATTTTAAGACATGGAATAACTTAGCAATTAATTTAAGTATTAGTCAAATTTAAGTGAATAATTAGTGACTTAAACAACATGACCAAGCATAATTCACACAATTAAGTCACTAATTGGTCCACTTTTGACCTTGACTCCTGAATCTTGTTATCATATTCCCTGAATTTTGATTTTGGAATACTCTTCTCTTTTACATAATTTTCTTAAACCCATTTATTACACACCATAATATTTACTTTTGTCATATACTTTTGGGATCCACTTTTTAGTAATGATATTGTGTTGTTGTCCAATCTATTGTTATTTTGATGTTGCATTTTTAATATAGTGTCTTCTATACTGTATTAAAAAGTGAACTTTGTATACCCATTATATTTATAGTAGACTACTGATATGGGACTAAGATCCTTTTTTTTTTCCTTGTTTGTCGGATTTTTATGTAAAATTTAGTATTCTTAATTATGGATGATTGATATTTAACTTGTTGATTGATTATAGATTGTTACTTGAGTTGCAACCGATTGGTATACGTTCTTAATTTGATCATACAAATAGGCAAACGTTTTATAAAATATTTGTTATATTGTTTTGGCTTTCCTAACAATCAACTACTTCAGTTTTTCTGTATAAAAATTACATTTTACTTTATGTTTTTGATAACTTCCATACCATGATAGTTCCAAAAATTGTTTTACTTTATTTAAAATCGACTATTTCTTCTATTAAATTTCCTTTTGTTATAAAAAAACGAAATTGATTACAACGGAAGATCCCGATCTCAATCTTGTGGGTAATATATAACTAGAAGATTAGAAAATTTACCCTACTATAATATGTTTAGTAGAACCATAAACTTATGCCTAATCTTTACTCTAGACTCCCATGAACTATGGTACATAACACGAAAAGATCTTTTATAATACTTAATGATGATAATACATTCAAAGCGTAATGCACCTTTTTTTTTTTAAAATGGAAGTAGAATGGCACTCTATGTGTTTTTTAAGAAAAATTACATAGAGCAATTATGCGTTAAACAAAAAAAAATCACTAATTAATAACCGTACCTCTCTACCTTTTGAAAATTAAGAGATAAAGATATAAATTTCAAAAATAAATAAAATTTAAAAATAATATAAGGAGTTGAGCACAAAAAGTGGAGCACGTGAATTTAAAAACCACTTGACGTGTTGTGCTCATTGTCCCACTTAACTTATAATTTAATTTTAAATAAAACTTATTTTTATCTAAATTAAAAAATAATATATAATAAAGATTAGATTCTATTTTCTTATTTATTTTCATAAAAAAAAATATTTTATTATTTAGGCTAGAAGATGGTGTAGTGGGTTTGGACCTAGTCCACTTATTTGTATTGGGCTTGATAAATAACAAATAAGCAATTCTTCTTTTGGTCTAATATATTATTAAATCTTATAAGCTTATATTATTTAGCTTCCAATATTTAATCTAATCTAAATTCTCCACGTTGATTCAATAGATTAAATATTAATTACAAAATCATTCCACTATATATTTGTAATTAAACTTCAAACATTATAAACAATTTATAAAATCAAAAAATTAATTTTACACAAAAATAATTCTAACCCATGACGCACTAATTATTTATCATGCTTATATAGTTTTTATAATTTTATTGGTATGACTATTTGTCCAATTAAATTATACCTTAAACCTTAAGCCTTCTAGTGATTTTATTGATCAACCCAACATAATCAAATATGTTAATTCTAATAGAAGGATAAACACCAATATATTATTAAAAATAAAACCATTGTAGGGATCTTAGGGGCTTATATTATTTAGCTCCTAATATTTAATTGAATCCAAAATCACCACTTTGATTTAATGGATTGAATATTAATTACGTTCAATTATAGATTTGTAATTGAACTCCGAACAATATAAATAATTTATGAAATCACAAATTAATTTGATACAGGAATAATGCTAACCCATGACACAGTAATCATATACCATGTTCGTTTATATAATTTTCATAATTTCATTTGGTATGACTCTTTGTCCAATTAAATTAATTTTAGGCCTTAAGCCTTCTAGTCACTTTATTGATCACCCCAATATAATTAAATTTGTTTATTCTTATAAGAGAACGTAGCGGATAAAGGATAAACACCAAATAATGCTTTAGCAGGGCGGCTCAAATTCATGAATGATAACTCATGAATCAACGAGAAGAATTCTGAATCGATAGAAAGAGTCAAATCTATGAGAAGATAAAATACCTAAGGAATTTACCAAATTTATTAATAAACCACTAAAAATAACAAATGATAGTCTATTTAATCTATTTATAGCTTTAATCTATTTAATCTATCTTGCTTTGCAACCACTTAACGAAGATGATAAAGGATAAACACCAAATAACGCTTTGACAAGGCGGCTAAAATCTACACACGATAACTCCTGAATCCATGCGGAGAATTTTGAGTATGCAGAAATTGTCAAATCCACGATAAGATAAAATCTCAAAGGAAATTTACTGAACTTTTTAACAAGTCATTGAAAATAATGAACAAATAAGCCTATTTATAACTCAGGAGTCGTATTTATTGTAAAAAGGATGACTAAATAACAAGAAATCAAATAAAATCAAATTCTAGTGATTTTTTTATATCCTAAAATACTATACTACTTAACCATGAAATAATATTTTTACTTCCTAAAATAATAAAAATTCTAATTAAAACTCAAATTGTCCTGTATCAAATACTTTGGTCAAAGATTTCAATGATTATTTACTTAGCAACTTAAAGGGAAAATTATTAGCTCCTAAGGGAGTTAAAAGTTAAAAAAGTTCAAATATTTGTTGTAATGGTTAATCATTATACAAAGATTCACATTTCTGAATTATAGAGGATATTGAATTTAGAAATTTTCACTCCTCAGTAATTAAAAAAAAAAAAAAATTTATCCTAGTAAATGAATTTACAATAAAGTTGGGATAATAGTCACTAAAACTAAATATTATTTATAATCCGTTACATACTATAGTTAAATGACTCAAAATTGGTTAATCAATCCAATTAGCTGTGATTTTCACTACAACTATCATAAATAAAATGTCTACTTTTATTTGTAATTGTGAACATCTTTATGATTATAAATATCTAGTAATTAATATAATATATAACAAATGGACCTCATTTTATTCAAACAATAAATATGTTCAAATGAATAAACATCAATATATTTAGTTCATCAAACTGAAAATGTCATACACATTGCTTTAGAATAGCATTATCCTAAACGTAATCTTAACAATAAACATATCAAACAAGGGAGTCAAATCTAATAATTGAAAAAGAAAAATTTGTTGAATTTTTATAATTTTGTTTCAAGGTATTATGATATTAAAAGTAATTATTAGATTATGGATGTCGAGTGGGGTTTTCTTTGGTGCAAATAGCCCACTCTTTTGAAAATCCTAGAAATCTCCTTTCTTGCTAGTATGCTTTGTTAATTATAAATTAAAATACTAAATCTAAAGATTTTTTTTACTTAAGAATATAAACTCAAAAGCTTTTAATTATATTAAACAAATAAATTATTAAAAAATTTTATGTCTCAGTGCAATAAGTTTTTTAATTTCTAATGTTTAATTATTTTATTTATTAAATCATATAATTAAGTACTCAATTTAATGTTTAGTATATTATTAAGTTTCAATATATTTCTAACACCTTTGGAGAAAATTGAAAGAAAAACATTGTTGTGGCAACCTGGAACCCCTTATACAGGAATCCCGAGGGCCACTATGTGAATAAATAAAATAAAATCAATTTAATCGAAACATTTACACTGAAAAACGGGTTACAAAATTTTTCTTTTTAAAATAGACAAATAAACACCAACCGACACACTCACTCTGTCTACCCAAACGTACCCATGACTGTCCAAGATCCTCTATATGAGCTCCGGATCACCGACGCCTGACTCCTGACCTCGATTACCTGTGGAGGAAGGGGTGAGCAATACAGCCTAGTAAGAATTTCTATACTACACAGTTCTATAATATTTTAACATGCATCAGATAACTCATGATCTCGCTCAAAATTAACCTTCGGCTAAGCGGTTGTTGTAGCGTAGCTTTAGGTATCGAATCCACAGGGAGGCAA
>JANLJB010004282.1:257-13747 GCA_026212285.1 Bursera cuneata
TTAATGTTACTTAAAATATCAAAATAGGGGTCTTTATGTTACTTTATGAATAACAGGGGTGAGTTTTACTTAGACCAAATATTGGGGGTGTCTATGTATTTTGTTGGATGTTTGTGTTAGTTTCATCCAACCTTGTCCTCCACGAACATGATGGGGAAGTGTAGTCACGTTATAGCATGTAAAAGAAAGAAACGTTAGAAACAGAACAGTTCCAGCTGTAAACAACATGGTCCATACGCATCATCCATAGCGCAACTGCAAATACAACTGCAACTTGCAGGCGCACACTCACATCTCCTAATTTTAGTCACTCTTTCGCTTTTTTCCCACATATCTCGCACAGACAATCTGTATTAACTCAAAAATAAAGCACACCGAACACGGGAAACAAGAGAAAGTGGGCGGAAACGAAACGAAAAGAAAAGAAAAAGAGAGAGATGGCATTGGGGAGACAAGAGGAGAGAGAGGCTGAGCAGGAAGGAGTCATGGCGACTGACTTTTTCTGGTCGTATACAGACGAGCCTCACGCTTCTAGGAGGCGGCAGATACTCTCCCAGTACCCTCAAATTAAGGAGTTTTTTGGCCCTGATTTCTGGGCTCTTCCCAAGGTCTCTCCTTCGCCTTCTGTCAATGTGTTTCCTTTCTTCTTGGTTATGCTTCGTTGATTGGGATTTTAGATCTGAAATTTATAATGTGGGTTGTTTGCTGGGAACCTGATCTGTTGTTTTGGATGTTTGTGATTGTGATTGCGATGCTGCATTGGCCTTTAGCTAAAGGGAATTCTGGGTTTTGTTTTTCATATATTTTGAGCAATTCAAATTGTTTTGCTTGTTTTTATTCTTGTTGTGATTTGACTGTTTGTTATGTATCTCCAGTGTCTCTGTATCAATTTGCTAACTTTGTATGATGAGCATCTGCTTTTTCTGTAGATTTATGGATAAAATATACATGTTGCTAATTGAATACTGTACCTAGTTGATCTCATTAGTGTTAGTCTTATTAGCTCACTTTCTGCATTTGCTTGAAGAGAGTTGTCTGCTAATATTTGAACTCAGTTCTTTCTTTAGTTTATGCAAGTTAGCTGATTGATAGCTACCGTACGTAATTCTGATCTCTTAATATTCTCATTATGAAGGCTGATTTTTTCCCCTTTCTGGCTTTGATATGCAGAGAGTTTTTCAATGGTCTGCATTGATCTATTTATTGTATAAATGTAGTTTTTGGTGATCTTGCTATTCGAAAACTGTTGGCAGTTGAAATGACTATCAGCTATAGTTGGTTTAAATTGTATTAATCTCCTCAATATTGCGGTATTACAGGTTACTGTGGTGGTTCTGCTTCAGCTTGGGACTGCTACTTTGCTTAGTGATGCAGGCTGGTTGAAGATTCTAGCGATAGCCTACTTCTTTGGCTCTTTTCTCAACCATAATCTCTTCTTAGCCATCCATGAGCTCAGCCACAATCTTGCCTTCTCCACTCCAGTCTACAACCGTTGGCTTGGAATGTTTGCTAACCTTCCTATTGGTGTGCCCATGTCTGTTACATTCCAAAAGTATCACCTTGAGCACCATCGCTTTCAAGGAGTAGATGGCGTTGACATGGACATTCCAAGCCTCACTGAAACCCGTCTTGTGACAAATGTTGTTGCAAAATCCATATGGGTTATCTTCCAACTCTTCTTCTATGCTTTCCGGCCTCTATTTCTCAAACCCAAGCCCCCCGGTTACTGGGAGTTCATTAACTTCACTATTCAAATCTCTCTTGATGTGGCCATGGTTTATTTTTGGGGCTGGAAATCATTTGCGTATTTGATCCTTTCCACATTTGTCGGGGGTGGGATGCATCCAATGGCTGGTCACTTCATCTCAGAACACTATATCTTCAACCCTGATCAAGAGACATATTCTTACTATGGCCCCCTGAATCTGCTAACATGGCATGTGGGTTACCACAATGAACACCATGATTTCCCAAGAATTCCTGGGAACAAGCTCCACAAGGTGAGGGAGCTTGCACCGGAGTACTATGAGGGTTTAGCATCATATAAATCATGGAGCCAGGTTATTTACATGTATATTATGGACAGAACAGTAGGGCCTTTTAGCCGCATGAAGAGAAAGGTGTCAGCTACAAAGAAATCTGAATAGGTGCTCCTATCTTATTTTTTGTTCTTCTTTTAGTTCAAGTGAGTTACTTAAATTATTTTTCTTGAGTACTATTGTTTGTATCATTCTTGAGGATTCAAAATTTTTATACTGTAGTTCTAGACTGAAAAGAACTGAGTTAATTTTTCATCAACGTTATTTTACGGAGTTCCTTTCTTTTTGCTGCTTCCTATGGCAGATGATGAATGGTATCATTTCGTGCTATTTTTCTTCTCTAATGTGGGTATTATTCTTGTGTTTAGATTCTCAGTTATAAGGAGAAAGTGTGCACTGAACAACAACATGCCATGTGGGACTTGATTAAGAATATAATCTTACTCCCCAACTCTTGAACTGAAAGAATGCTACTGGCATTTGACTCATTGGAGTTTCTCTTTACTGATCTATTTTTGATCTTCTTCCCTATTTTGGAAGTCGTGACCTGGGTTTAGTGCTTGTTCAAATCCAATAGAGTCGTGCTGAAACTATTACTCGCAGTTAAGCCAGAGCATCATCAAGGGTTGCCAGCTAACCTTTTAAGTGAATATTAAAGTTTTTCATTCTTTATTCTTCTAATGTATGGTGTGCAGTTTACCTTTCAACTAATGTCAAAACAATCTACATATATATAGATATATAATACATTAAAAGATTGCCGAGAATATTACAAGTGATTTTAGTATCTTACAATTGAAGTTTGATGATGGTGGCATGGGATGCAATGTTGGTGTTAAATTTATTGCAGGTTCAGCATTCTTGCGTTCATTTCTCTTTACGCCCTTATGCCAAAGTTCCATTTCACATCCACATTTATCTTGAAACCAGTAGTTAGGAAAATCGATTCGATCAAACCAAAATACACAAATCTTAACAATTTTAAAACACCTCAAGTAGTTAAGTGTAATTACTCAAAAATTGCAAATTTAGGAAAAGGAAGGTACAAAGACAGCACACGCTACAGCTCATTGTCAAGTTTTAGCTTCAAATTCACAGTCGAGTTTGCTCTTATGCCTTCTAACAATGTAGCTGATGTCTCTTAATTTTACATGCCCTGTTCTTGGAAAGCTTGATCTACTCCCTTCACTTGTTTGTCTACAAATGATAATAAGAAGATTCAGAGATGTCAAAAGCCAAAAGTAAACTATGTGAAACAATACAAGAAAATTTCAAAATTAAAAGCTGAGAAAATTCAAAATGAATCTTTACATTCCATGGATATGTGGGCGGTTTGACAGAGTCATTCTTTGCAGCAAAGCGTGGATCGCCAATGACAAATGGAGGTGCTTGAACTTGGTGATTTAAGAGTGGAAGCCTGGTTGGAGGGTACTCATCATCACTGTCAGAGTTGGAATCCTGGTTTGCCCTTAGAGCCCTTAAAGCCATAGCCAACAAAGTAGAAAATCCCTAGTTGGAAAACCAAAGCATTCATGTCTTAACTTATTTAAAAACTGAAAACTGAACGCAGTTTAATTTAATCTATTTTGGACCTAATAAAATGATCATACAGAGAAGATTAAGATGACCACTGTATATGAATGAGAAACGATTTGAGAAATGCCAATTTGGATCACTGAGAGCCATCTACTGTTTTTTTCCCCTCTTGGTGGAGCAATATTACTTTATATCCTTTCATTAGTGCAATACTTATTCTTAATTTTCAAGCAACTTCAAATTTTCTGCATATTAGTAGACAGAATAGATTGATACAAGGTGGTACTTTTTCTTTTCTTTTATTTATTTGTTTTGGGGGGAGAGCATTGATTTACACAAATAAAATAAATGAAATTACCTGGGCTAAGATGATCCAAATGCCTATCCATTTGAAGATATCAAAGTTAGACTTGACAAATTCTTTGAAATCATGGAATCTCCCTGTCGGATCCTCAGGTAAATCCTGATGCATACAACAGCAGGCATGGAAAGAGATGTCAGGAAACCAAGTGAAGTAACATTAATTTTCATTTTTGTTATGGGAAGAGAGAGTTTATGAAAACTAAAGGGGGTGAAATTGTATTACCTTCTCCCAGTCAGAGTTTAGCAGTATATCTGCCGCCATGGCGGTCTCCAACAGGAGAAGCAAACAGATAATCATCATATACTTTGTTTCGTTCAAGATCAACAACCATTTGAAAACATGAAAATATTATAATAATAATAATAATAACTTTATATTCTAAGGCTATGATATTACTAGCTTAGAGAGGAAGCACAATGAGAAAAGGATACACAAGAAAGGCAAAACCCATTTGCACTATCAGCAGCAACATGACCCAGGCATGTTATAAGGCAAAAGCTGACACCAATCCCTAGAAAACTGTATATAAACCTGCAAATTTTATAAGTAATGCTGGTGAATACAATATATCCACAGAGAATAAAAGATTCTATCAATGAATTAATGTATAAATTTTCGTTTGATTTTTAGTGCAATTAATCACCATTTTAAATTCTTCATTAATTAAAACAAGCCGATATTTAGCCATTTTGTAGTTATCTCTTGTATTTTCTGTTGCATGCACAACCATGTGAAGCTCAAACAGTCAAATTTCCAGAGCTTGCAGAGAGAGATTTAACTCAACTATGTTAAAAAACTAGCTTCCGGTTCAAAGCATTAACTTACCAAACTAAACTAAACGAGCCAAGTAAGTGTACTTAAATAGGACTTAAATTCAGAATCTTGAAATAAAGATGACCAATCACTTAATCTAATAAAACCACAGCTGGGAAAGAGCATACCATGGGGCAGTAGAACTAAAATCATCAAAAGATGAATCTTCCATGTCTCTGAACCAGACTCTAATCATCCAAATCCCATATAGGATCATTGCAATACCAACCATTCCCATTACCAAATTCACAGCTTTCAAGAATGACTGCAGGCACGTGCTTGCAATTCTTGCCATTGTTACACAACAAACAAGCTCATACAGAAGAAGACCAAGGCCTTGTTTTTCCTCTTATGTATTTCAAGTCTTAAGATGTAAGCAAAAGTTGAGAATGACAAATTTCAGGCATAGGGTTACAGGGGTTTCAGTAGATATTGAAAATAACTTTACTACAACTGAATTCAGTTGAATTAAGTTGTATTGATTGATTTGTTTTGAAGGACCAAACTAAGTAACATGAAACTATAGTAATAATTATGGTCTTTTCGGTTGATAACCCGTAAGATTTTGTCTTTGTTTAAATTATGGTGCCAGGACAGATGAATATGGTTGTTTGGTTTGGTCCACGCATCACATATAATGGATGTGAGCGAGGAAACTTCTTGGAAACTCTCTGCGTGTTTTCTTACTGTTTGGCTTGGTAGTCTTTTCATGCTTTGCTGGCAAACATCTGGTGCAGTGCGGATTGTTTTTTTTTTTTTTTTTTTTTTTTTAGTTATNTGCGGTTTTTTTTTTTTTTTTTTTTTTTTTTTTGTCGTGATACCATTGAACATCTAAAAGGCACAAATATCAATAATAATGAAAGGGCTTGTAAACAAGATCGTTGCTGTGGTGTAGTGGTCATCACGTTAGTCTTACACACTAAAGGTCCCCAGTTCGATCCTGGGCAGCAACAAGTTTATTTATTTTTATTGTTTTGTATTCACAAAAATAGATTCCATGTATACACGATTTGCATAAGTTTTCCAATTCTTCATAAAGAAGCCACTATCGTCTCTCTCAGTTTCAACTTTAAATAACTTTTTCGTACGAAGTAACTGATTCTGATTTACTTATGGACTGTTTCTTCCCATTCTTTACTTTAGTAAGCGGATAGCGAGAGCCCAGAAATAAATGCATAAATATTCTGCCTGGTAATCACATGAGCATTAGCGTAATAAACAACTCCACAAAATGGCTCGATTTAATACACTTGTAGCAGAAGTGTAAAGACCACAGAAACGACGAAATTAGAAGTACACTAATGAGCATTAGCATAGTAAACAACTCCACAAAATGGCTCGATTTAATACGCTTGTAGCAGAAGTGTAAAGACCACAGAAACGACGAAATTAGAAGTACACAAATGATCATTAGCATAATAAACAACTCCACAAAATGGCTCGATTTAATACGCTTGTAGCAGAAGTGTAAAGACCACAGAAACGACGAAATTGGAAGTACACTAATGACAAACAAAAAACTTTCCACAGTTTCATTGTCTGTCCGTCATGATTTTACAAGGTCTGAGACCATATCATAAATAATTGGCTGATTGCATTTCTTTCTTTGTTCTGTCTAGTTCTATAGTTTATTTCAGTGTGGATGATTTAAATATACTTTTTTACTCTTCAAACTCGACTCAAGTTCCCACAATTCATTACAGAGACATGTCACCCGTTTGATTGCAGTGAGAATGAGCATTGAACTTTCTCCACAACTCTTATCAACGATTCTGAAAATATCTTTGGTAGCTGGATGCATATGAACTAAAAGATCACGCCAGCAAGAAAACCCCTGAAATTTGTCTACCCAACAGTGTAAAGGTTCTCGACAACAAACAGCCTGCCATCCTTTTGGTTCACCGAGTTGCACATTGTCAAAACACAAATAAATCTGGTCTACTTGTTCTGACCCCGAAGAAACTCTCGCATATGCATGTGAATTTCAGCCTTGACTGCTAGACGCATTCTCTTTGAATCCTCCCATAGCGAACCACCTCGATCTCGTGCATAGTCACAAGCAGCATCAAAGACGTCCTGCCAGATAAAAATACATATCTCAAATATCTCACAAAAATATGAAGAGATATGAAGCAAACCAGAGCTAAGATGCTTGAGATTACCCTAGAGGGAAATTCATCATAAAAATACGCAGGAGTCATCTCAACCCTATTCAGATCTGATTCCCACAATCTTATCTGTCAGAAGGGGTTGCAATTCAAAACATCAGAATGAATAATCACATTTTGCAGTTGATAGCTATGTTATATCAAGAAATGTTCCCCACAAAGAACACATAAAACTTCAATTTTAATGGAAGGTCCAGAAGCACAGGTTCACACGACTCGATCAAACTCACAGCCAAAATATTTAAGTTGAATAGATATCTGAATGTACGGAAGAATTACAACCTGATCACAGACATTCTCAGGTACCGAAGGTATTCTCTCAGCAACCCGAGGATGTGCATTCTGCTGAAGAAAACTAATTATCTGCATATGAGAAGGGTCCACAAGTTAAGATGAGGCAAAATAGCTCCCACAACGATCAAAATATATACAACCATGACAATAACTTAATTATTCACTAAAAGATAACCAGCCTCTTCTACAGCCAAAGTTAGAATTTGGCTTTGACCAAAAAATTTTCTCAAAGGACCACATTAGAATATTCAGGTAAGGAATGAGGCATATTGAAAAAGTACGTAGTTGGATATTAAACCAAACACAAATCACAGAATCAGTTAAACATCAATCCTCACCTGCTCTGCTGTAATGCCATTCTCAAAAGCATTATACAAGCTTTCTTTTGTTATTGCTCCAACTATAAGGTTTGGAAGTTGATATTCTATCCTGCATGCATTAGCACAAACATTATTACCCTTGAAATCAGTATCAAATATAAGCACACCAATTATAGTCCCGAGTCGAATCTGCTAATTAGTAAAACTTTTTAAGGAATAGAAATAAATATAAGCAAATCAAATTGAAAAGTTCATATAATTAATCAACAGGAGAAGGAATATGATATTTTAGCTAATAAAAAGGAACATACACATCCTAAAAGAATCATCTTGGCGTTTCATAAGCATTTAGTGCACTAATCTTCAGGGGTGAATGACTTTAGATGGCTATAAATTTATGAATCTATTTTTTACGATAAAAGGAATACCGTTAATGTGTCGGAATCTCATGCAAGAGCAATTTACTTTCAACTTCCAAATTATCGCCATATTTTCATGTTTTCTATCTGTACTTATTAAGGTTTCAATAAAGAGTGATATATATATATATATATATGTTTAATAAAAAGCACTACACGAGTCATGTCAACCCCATTATCAAGCAATGCTTCCATAAAGTACTACTTGATACTCAACAGGGAAAAGAATTTTAACCTCTATTTGACAAATAAGAAATGTAAATAAAAAAGATTATTGAAGTTTCTTTATACCTTACATTACACCATACAAAATTAGAAAGCCAATGGGGGCATGACCCTAGGAAAGACAAGAACAATTTATCAAGTAGATAGCTGTCCTACCTTGAGAAAAGGCGCAAAATTTCACAGTGCAACTTAGATGTTGAGTATGCATACATCCTGAAGTTCGTTTCTACAACAACAAATCCCTGAAGAGAAGAAAACATAAAATGGAAGAACATATTCAGAATGTAATCAATTTTTATGTAACCATACATTTTTGAGGGAAAAAATATTGAGAACATAAAAGAATAAGTGTTGTTACTTCGAAAAAAGGGAAAGCCATTTAATAAGAGTCATGACTGAAGTTTTCAAAGGTTTACAACAGCTTATGTAAGGAAAACAAGATAACTCAAATGATCCAGATAATCCAACCAATGACAATAATATGACCATTCATAATAGGTCAAGAAGTTGAAACTTGAAAGTCTAACAGGATTATGCTGAAGAATAGTTCAGCCAGGAAGACCACAATATGTAATGCATTCATGTTGTGACTTGCACTACCAGCTGGCAACAGTTACAGATTACTTCTCAGATTGATATTATGAAATTATCGGCAGCAAGTAAAAGCATATAAACTTCGAAATCATCAAAAAATGTGAAACCAAAACTCCTACAAAATGCAGACCACATACATACTTCCAGAAAAAGTAAGTCATGCATCTTTACTGGATTCTATGCATATATGGGCAAAGAAGGCAATTCTTCTGAGACTTTAAGAACAGAACTTGGCTAATTTCAGAGGCTAGCAAGACAGCCAACATGAACTTGTAGGCATAACAAATAGAATAGAAGAGCTGAAAAACTTATAACTGCAACCCTAAAATAAAGGAAATGGAAAATAAAGGTACCTATCAGACATTCGACAAAAATTAAAATTATCTGCACATTAATGAGCATTTGAGATTGTATTTATTCTACTTTTCATTTAATTTTTCAAGTCAGGGTACGAGATAATTTCTCAAATAACATACTTCTTTCCGTGCTGATGAATCTGTCAAGCTCACTGAAAGATTGGTAGCTAATTTAGTAGGTATAAACCAACTCTCTTTCCTGCCCTGAAGATGTGTGTGTAGATTAGATCAGCACTTCAGTAAAGTACAACTAAAGTAATTAACTAAGAGAAAATCAACATTCCTTATAGCACAGACTAGTACAACCTGCTGAAGTTTGACCAATCCCAAGTCTGCAAAGTCCTTGATCATACTTTTTTGAAGCTCACTTAGCGTATTCATATTATATGCCTAGGACATGAAGAAGCAAGCCACACATGAATAAGTGAGATCTCCAACTGCTTAGAGAATTCATTGGAAAAACACTTTTAAGAGCCTGAAAATATAGTGGGGGGAAAAAAGGCATTACCTGAAAAGAAAAGCAGTATGCAGAACAGAACAAGAAAGGAATATATAACATATAAAACAACAATGAATGAAAGGACTGTTGGATTGTAGATGAAACTTAAGTATTAACTGAATGGAAAGCAAACTCTAAGGTAATGCAAACTTCTTCAAGGATAATATAATTGAATAATTATGAGATAAAAAAATTAATATGCTACCTCCCCGGCAACATGAAAACTAAGCTCTAGAAGAAATGAAATCAAATCTGCTTGATTCACACCTCGTTCCTGCACCAAAATAAGAAGTCTAAATAGAAATGTATATCATATGCTAAAAAGAACAATCCTAAAGTAACACTAGCGTGCAAATAAAATCCAAGCAGCTGTTTATTCTATCTCTAATAAACTGTCAAACACGATAGAAAGTAAAAAAAAATATTTTAATTCTTTTTTGCAGAGATGGTCATTATATCTAATAGAAAAATAGAAGAAATTTAAAGGGAGTGCAAACGGCTAAAGATAAATGTCTTAATCATACGAACATGTAAATTATTTTAAAGCTAAAGTTCTAAGATATTCAATCAGATATCACAGAAAGATTGAATTAGTTCTTTTCTTTTGTCCTTTAAACACTTTACAAGATAACTACAGTTTCTTACTACAAAGAATTTATTAGTCATAGATTAATATCAATAGCAAGAATGCTGAGAAGTTCAATGCTGTGAGAAAAACTGACAGTAATCTTAGAAGACCATACCTGAGAATTAGAGATATATTCTCTTATGATGTACCAGAGCTGTGCATTGGTGTCCATCAGCTGTAAATTTACAAATATAAAAAATAACTTCTACTAGTTATACACCTTAAGAATTTTAAACATTTGTGTACATGCGTACCAAAAATTGAAAACCGCTCTCGGTTAATCTTGGCGCTTCTTTATCCCTATAAACAAGCACATGCACAACATGATGCCAGATAAGAGAAGCAACATGGGTAATAATCAACTGTAAACAAAAACTAAGAACTAGAAAGCAAGAAATAATACCTTTGAGTCAAAAGCCCTCGCTGGAAAATCTTCATCATGGAAGAGCTGAAATTTGTCGACTTTTCAGCTTGGGCTGAACTAATAAGTTGCAGCAGGAAACACTTTTAACACAAATGCATGGTATAAGAAAGTAGATTAAAAAATAATGAACTAGGTATAACCAATTTCAAAACCTAATAATGCCATTACATTTCATAGCAGTTACCAACCGTGACAGAAATAGAGTATCCTTTAAAACACATGCATAAACATGTATAAAGTTCACACCTCCCACTGTCCAAGGGCATAGGCCTCAAGCTCGTCCAAGCTTGGGAGTCTCACAGTAATATTTGAAGGCATTGATTCCCTTGGCAAAGCTCCACTGTAAGTTTAGATTCATTAATTTCATTAATAAAATAAGAAAGAAGGCATTTATGAAAAAACTTGTGTAGTCACTGCGACAACTAAAGCAATCTCATGTCATAACCAGCTAAAAACAGAGGCAGTAAAAGATGTGGTACAACTGAAAAAGAAGAAGGGCTCCCACTAGGTCAACTAGTTTAGTGATATCTTCAAGTTTATAACAATAAATTGCATTTTTCAGTGACATTGGAGCATGGTACAATCAATGAATTAAGATCCTGAAACCTCTCCATCTCTTGACGCTGCAGATACATAAATACAGGAAGGTTTAACAAAGCACCTTACACTAATTTCACACCACAAAGTTACCACCAATAAATAAATAAATGAAGACAAGAGAAAACGAGAAAGTGTAAGAAGTACGTCCAAACACTCAACTTTTTGGATTCAAAACTCACCCATATATCAAATGCTTTCGAAGGTTAGCTTGGAAAGTTGAATTTAATCTGTAGTTTGTTTCTTTTTTCCTGCCAACAAAATTTAGAAAAGCTTAGCAGAAGGCTACTTTTTTAAGGACAGAAATTTTGATCAAACATAAAGAGTTATAGAGGGGAAAATAAAAAAACTTAACATTTTGAAATAAGCTCCCAAACAATGTAACTTATATGTAAATGCACTTTGCTTATCAAAGTCAAGATCAACTCTCAGGAAAGATCAAAAGAGAACTAAATTCTCATCACAATAATTTAGCAGGGAAAACAATGGCATACAGTACTAAGCTTAGAAAGGAAATGGTCCAAAAAGTTAATTCAACTCATTAGTGCAGCTTTCTACTTCACATCCTTAAAAAAAAAAAAAAAAACACATGATGACAAATCAAAAGGGTATGAAAACATCAATCAAACTAAGTTAAGCTTCACACATTTCATATCACACACTCTCCTTCAAATTTCTCTCAATTTCTAGCTTCTGATAACATGAAAAAGTATGGAATACATCAGCGAAGGTGCTTACTTCTCCTCTGAAAAAATTCTCAACTGAACCAAACGATCAATGGCAACTCTATGCTTAGTGAATCCATCCGGAAGCACCCACTCCTCCATCGACTTCGCCGGTACCGAAGAATCAATATACAACATTTGCATTACATACTTCTTCGCCAGAGGTGGCAGCGACCTGAGCACCAACAAAAACAAAATTTTTCATATCTCTGATTTTCTTCTTCACCATTTCAATTCAACCAGCTGTGTAAAAATCAAAGAGTAAGAATGTGTATATTACCTGAGAATGGCTTCGCAAATAAATGGATTATCGTAGAGCTTGTCGAGGTCCCTGGCGGTCAATGACGCAACCATGTCCATGAAATTTTTCGCTATAATCTTCACCTGCGGCATTGTTGCTGAAAAATTCCTCTTTTATCTGGATTGAATAATTTAGGGTTTCGCAAGTGTCAGTGAATCCCAGTATATCTCAATTTGCAATTAGTTTCTGTGATTGGAGTTCGACGCTCTCTGTCTGAGTCTGAGCAGTTTGACAGACTTGAGAGAGAGAAGTGAGATTATTTGACGAATAAATTTCAGGTACTTCAGTAGCTCTTATGAATTCAGGTGTATTTTTATTGCTTCTGAGAGGGGGGGCTGGCTAGACTTACGTGGCTGTGACCGATAATTCTGTACAATAAAGATTCCTCTTGTAACTATTTTGTTTAGTATATTGGATGTTTTTTAAATTTATTTTTCCATATAAAAGGTTAAAAAATAAAAATTTGTTAAGGATTAACTTTAGTGATTGTCACAATCGACAATTACGTGTTATCATTTGATTAAAAGATTACAAAGTAAAGTATTATGAATGAAAATCCAAGAAGTTGTGAATAAAGACGTATATCTGAATTTTGATTATCGTTTTTGATTATGGTTTTGTATACAAGTTTGCGGTTTTTTTTTTTTTAGTCACTCTAAAGCTTCGAGTTGTAGCATAAAATTTAATAGAACAAAATATACAATTGATTTCTCTATTTACCTATAAGAATATACTGATCCTATTTAATAATTCTGATAAAATTTTTCATTCAAATTAATACGGTATCATTGTGTGAGTATTACCTTATTTATTATTATTTTTTTAATTTTTTCGTTATTTTTTATCTGTTCAAAATTTTATGTTCATACCAGTTTATATAAACAGCATTTATATAGATTATTTGGAAGTATACCAATCCTCTCTATATAAGGGACATGGGATCATTAACTGAAAAGAAAGTACGAGCCAAAATAGTATAAGCTTACCACAAAGATGCTTAACAAAGGAAAATACAGGGAAGACACAAAAGACAATTGTGGTGCCAGGAATTTTTGGGTATGTAGTAAACTCCTGCTCTACTCCGCCAGACATATTTGGCTATTTGCAATAATTGAATTTTGGGTATATTTTGGAGCAATATAGAAGTCTCTTATAAATCAAAAGTTAAAAAAAAAAAAAAAAAAATGG
>JANLJB010004285.1:0-18374 GCA_026212285.1 Bursera cuneata
AGCACTTGGAGAACCCACCCCCAAAAGCTAGCTGTTGAGGAGGGAGAGCCAAGCCACTTAAATACCCCACCAAGTAGTCCATACTACTCAATGTGGGACTTTGGTACCAAGTCCCTATCATAACAGAATTTGAATTGGCCTGCTCTGCCTCCTCTTTCAAAGAAGACATATAAACCAAATCTAATGTGGAAAGGAGCATTAGTTGTATCTATACCTGAAGCTTTATGAAGCCTTCATGCACTGCGTTTGCAAACATTTAAAAAAAAAATTACTAATAACGAAATGTCCAAAAGATCCAAACAATAAACTGGCCATGGCTTCCGACCTCGCGAAGATTTCGACCCCATAACTCTACTCCTATTCGAAGGAGTTGATTTCGATGATGATGAAAATGGACATTGCCCAGAATAATTAGCCAATGACTGAGATAATCCACCCGAAGATTTCATCACTTTAATTGCTGCAGGGTGTTCTGATGATGAACTTGTACAACACGCTTCAAAGGCGGTATGGATATTCGAGTTCAAGAAGCTTCTCAGTTTAAGGTTGCCAAATATTTTGGAATTTGTACTGAAGTCAACGGATCTGATGAAACAAAGATTGCTATGGAAGTTTGCTCCCCCTTTTTCTGACAATGGATTTGCTTTGAGTGAGAAAGCGTTTGCCATGTCAGACAAGACTCCAGTTGGCAAAAGGCCTGGCCTGGCCTGGCTCGGCCTATTTTGGATAGGCCTAACAGGCCTATAGGCTAGGTCCGAATAGTATCAGGACAGGTCTTAAAAAAAAATTGAAGGCCTATATTATTTGGATCAGGCCTACCAGACCTATCACTATTCACTATTTAAAATTTTTTAAATTAATTTTTAATTTATAAAAATAAAAAATTAATAAAAAAATCAATTACTACAGTGTCAGGTCGGGCCAAGCCGGCCCAGACTTGGCCTGGCCTTTTACTATCTCTAGACAAGACCAAATTCTACAGCACTAACTAGGGTTTTATAGAACGAAGAATAAAACCCTTACACCCCATTATCAATAAAATTATATATACAACATCATCGATACATTTTAAAATGTCAAGATCTCATTATATGAATATAGGTACTTTAATTATCTATGCAATGATATTACACCATATCATATTGTATAACTTTGGTGTCCTAGAATTACTCATCGATTATTGAAATTTGGATTAGTGGCTGCGGATTTATTCGTATTTTGATTAAAAAAACAGATTTACTTACGTGCATAGATTATTTTTTATTTGAACATAGTAACGTCTTTAAATTTTTGTAACTTTATTATAAAAAAAAATTAATATATGTTGAATACTGAAGATTAATTAAAAAATAATATATTGATAATTATTCTTAAGATATACATGCACTATATTACCTAAATTCATATTAAAATAACAAGTAATTATGTAGTTAAATCAATTATTACGCGATAGTGTTATTTCAATATTGATAATTTTGTCGGTGATGACAAAATTAATGTTCTTCTTCGCCATCTCCTCTGTTGCCATCGTCCATAGATTTGTTAAGTATTATACAGGTTATCAAGTATTGCATTTAGTGGAAAATCACACAGCTAGGCACCATGTTGGATTAGACGAACTTGTTATTAAAAATCAGTTCGAATTTAAATACAACTGAAATAATTCGTGCTATTTGGAAGCTTCTGTAGTGATCCTGACGAATTTCTCCCATTTTCATTTTGATCTTATACACATGCACGGATCAGCACAAGGGCTAGATATATGTACATTTTAGCTGAATTTTGGAGATATTCATCCGTATTTTGTTTCAGAACGGAAGACTAGATCATACAAAGTTTTGAGTGAGCTGTTACTTTATCATTACCGCAGGCATGTGCCAGTTTGATTCATTGTTTCTCGCCGGTGACATAGAATCCTAAATTGCTGATTCAGCAGACTACTACTGATGCCTCATTAACCTCGGTTTTGGGGGTCGTGACTTGGGGGTTTTTACATTTCAATTCCAAGTTCTTCAACTCCATTTCAATTTCTTCATCATCAACTCCTGGGATTGATGGAGCGGCTTCTACAATAGCCACGAAGAGCCAAGTGAGATACTAGATTGAATCAACAAAGTCATATAGCACTTTTTCGACTTGCGTTCGCAAATCAATGCTCTCCTCAAGTTCTTCTAAACAGAGTTGAACTTCCTCCACGCCAATATATATTATTTTTCGTTATTGCTTGAGCTCCGATTTGGATGGCAATGAACCAGAAGGTTACATAATGCTGATGGAATCAGAAGGCTACTGATTTGTTAGTTCTTGCGTTTCTTTATCACTAAGATAAATTGATAGTGGCTCAAATAAGTAAAAAGTCCAACATATCAGACTGATGTACTTGCTTTGAGAACAAACATGTTCGATGTCCAATCTGTTTAAAAAATAGAAGGACCGACAACAGGCAACACCTTGATAACATCCTTCTTAGTAATTGAGAGATGCTCTGGTTTCCCCCATCCTGACAAGTAACTCAAGCCTGCAGATGCTTCATCTTGTCATCCACATAAGTCCTGGAACCTCTTCATCGTAATAATGCGCAAACATGTCCATTGACTTTCAGATAAAAGATGACTTCAGCAGCCTTGTCCTCATTTCATCACAACTTGAAGAGATGTATTAGTCAGGTCACCGAGCCCTCTTTGAAAGTAATGCAGGACCCAGCCCAACCCCGCAAAGCCTTTATCCCAACTACTCTCCGAGCAAAACTTCTGCACAAATCGTTGGTGTAGCTATTAAATTTCTTACTTTCGACAACAACTGTGACTAGTTGTATGTCACTTTCCTTATACATTACAAACTGGAAAATGAACTCTATTTTTGTATGACACAAGACAAAGCTTATAAACACCTCATTAGACAGTTTGGATGGTAGCCAGTCACCTGGGCATCAGATAAAGTACATTTAAACACCAATAAACTCAACTTGCTAATTCCTATATTATCACAATCAAAGTGATCATCAAAAGTAATAATTGAGTTAGAAAGAAGCTCATCGGTACAGGGTCGTTGCAATCAGTTACGTATACTTCCTTCGCAATGAATTCACTTCTATGGCAAGCCTTCCTTCAACAAACGCATATCATAATCTTTCAAAATTAAAATTTGTTAGTTAATTACAAATAATCCCACATAACAACTGCAAAACTCATTTATATGTGTAATTACCTACTTTCTATTTGAATTTGTTTTTAAATAAATGAGATAACGATGTTAACATATTAAATTATCGACGTAGACGACCTCGTTTTTGTGGACGACAACCTCCTTGTTTTTGCGGTGATATTGTGGATGGTGCCGCAGTTGAATCTGAGGTCAATAAGGACATTGCTACAATTAATTTTGGCGTTCTCCGCCTGATCCTGTTTATGTTGCATTCATAACTGTAGCTTTACTGTTTTTGCATACCAAATCATGTGGTGTGTCTATCCAATAATTTCATGTAGTATCACATGGTGATTATTGAAAATGACACATGATATCAAGATTTGGACAATCCACCCGAATATTTCGACGTGCAACTATCAAGAATAAAATTCGAATTTGATGATGATGAATAATTGGCCAATGCCAAACCACGAACATCGATCATCAAAAACCGTATCATCGCCGACGATATTGATGAAGCCGTTTTAAAAAGCCTTCTCGGTTTGATGATTACCGCGTAATTTGGAATTTGCACTAGAGTGAATGGATCTGATGAAACAAAAACTGCCATGAAAGTTTCCTCGCTCTCCCCGTTTTGATAACAACCGAAAAGCATTTGTTGATGCCCTCAACAGACGCGACCAAATTCGTTTGCAGCAGCATCAACTAGGGTTTATAAAGAGTTAAGACTTTAACTGCAACAATCCCCATAATGAGGACAAAACGGTAATTTCGGATGATCATGAGCGGCAATAGATTAGAATCCTAATTCAGCACAGATTATCTTCTATTTAATATCATACCTTCATTCTTTTTTATGATATTTTATATGGCTGATGATGATTGGCAAAATTGGAGCCATAGGAATACTAGTGGGCCACCTCATTGACTCCTTTGGACGAAACCAGAATAATAGCAACCAAGTTACCTTGATGAGGTTTCCAAGGTGACGTGATTACGAAAAATCCTTACGAGTATGTGAGCAATGAGAACTGAGAAGATTCTGTAATTTCTTGTTTGTCAGAGGTGACTTGCTGGACGGTTACCGGGGAAAGACAGGCCGCAAGAATAAGGGATTCGTATTTGAAGACTATACTGAGACAAGCAAGGACAGGCGGGTGGTGGGGAGAATGTCTGGTCATGGAGATACATAGTAGCGAGATGTTTATTTCAGTTATCCTGCAAGACCGGATGAGCAACTATTCAGTGGATTAATTCTCTCTTTCTATCCCAAGTGGTATAACTGCAGCTTTGGTCGGACAAAGTGGAAGTGGAAAGTCAATCGTTATCAGATTGGTTGAAAGATACTATGATCCACAAGCTGGTGAAGTTCTTATTGAGGGAGTAAACCCAAAGTATTACAACTTAAATGAATCAGGAAGAAAATTGGTCTTGTCAGCTAGGAACCTGTATTGTTCACGGCCAGCATTCAGGACAATATTGGCTATGGAAAAGATGGTGCAACTACCGAAGAAAAAAGAGCTGCAGCTGAACTTATGCTGCTAATTTTAATGACAAACTATCTCAGGTTGGGTTCTAAATTATTTGCTTATTATCGTATGCTTTCCGTCATATATATATATAACTCATTTTATACCATGTGAATCGCTTATATGCTTTGGAATTTTTTATTTTGCATATAGGGACTAGACACCATGGTTCGTGTGCATGGAACGCAGCTTTTAGTCGGACAGAAACAGAGTATGGCTATAACTAGAGCAATTTTGATAGATCCAAGGATTTTACTTTCAGATGAAGCAACAAGTGCACTTGATGCAGAATCGGAGAGCGTAGTGCGAAAGGCATTAGACAGGATTATGCTCAATCGAACTACAGTCATTGTTGCTCACCGTTTCATCATTGTAAGAAATGCTATGATTGTTGTCATTAATCAAGGAAAGATGGTTGAAAAAGGTGTATTAAAATTGTAGCCTGGCTTACATATATATATATATATATATATATCAGGCAATTCTTTTTTCAACCAAGCTAGTTCTTGAAAGATTCTCTGTGGAATGACATTGTCCAAGATAACTGTGTAAACTTTAATTACTATAGACTTAAAAGAATTGAAATGTTTATGAGATTTTGAATTGTTCCATCGCAAGCAAGAGACACAGAGAAGCTTGTTTCTTAAGAATAAATTTGTAAATTGATCAGGCTAACATTCCTTACTACTCAAATATCCTGATGGAGCATACTCTCAGCTTATAAGCATGCAGGGGGCAAACAAAGAGTCAGAAAAGGCTTCAAAAGGCCAAAACAAATCAGAAATTAAAGTGGAATCTTGCAGACAGTTTATGTCAGTCGGGGTCATTAATTGGAAATAGCAGCCGCAACTCGTTCTCAGTTCGTTTACCCACTGGCCTGCCCCTGATACTACCATTGAAGGAGTAGAAAGCCCTTCATTATCATCCGAACCAGTTCCTGATGTCCCACTTCGACGTCTTGCCTATCTCAATAAGCCAGAAATCCGAGTGATTGTAATTGGAATAATATCTGCACTTCCAATAGCGTAATACTGCCAATATATGGTGCACTATCTTCCAGTGCAATCAAACTTCTTTTCTGCGGCTGGATGTAAGTTAATCCAACGGAAAAGGTCATAGTGTTTTGAGAATGTAGGTTGGTTCATTGATGCAAGGCTTTCCAGTGATACAGCAAAAATTGCCAATTTATGGCTGCTCTTAAATTGATTCAACATCAGTTCGTATATAACAATTTGTTTTAGGTAGGAGCAGGGCAAATAGATTTGAAAACTAAAAGTTGACATGTGGGTGGTCTTGTAGGATGAATTAATTAAGAAATATAATATTTCAGTTATCTGCTTGAATTTAATATGAGTAATATCAAAGTAAAACTACTAATCTGATCTACTTAGTACCTAGAATTTCATATGAAAATTGTTATTATTTGAAAATTAATAAGACATATTCTAATATTGGTTTTCATTTTTGTCTTAGAGATTCTAAATTAAAGATGAAAACAGAAGGCAATAAATGATACTTCATATTGCATTCTTTAGATGATGTTATTTTGTAAGTTGGGTTTGGTTGTATTACTCTTATCGATGTAAATAGTTTTACAATTTATAGTTAATTTATAAGTATAATATTACTTATTTTATTTTATACATATAATTTTCTTAAATACAATAAATTAATGTGGAATAATTCAATTATTCAAAGACAATATTTCCCCCTCCCATGTATAGTTTCGAGCTTTTGACTTACCCCGTTTCAGAATTTAAAACAAAAAGTGCAAGAAGCCCAGCATTCGAATTACTGTTTACAGATGGTTAGTGGACTCACACAATGAGCTCGGCCGAAGCATATACCCTCCACTTTTAGATTGCAATCAACCATATAATTTATATTCACTGAATATGAATTTAAAATATAAAGAAAAAAATGAGGTACATTAAAGTTTTAATCCTATAAACTTTTTTTAATAAATAATATTATGTGTAATGAGAAATCAATTGGAAAGATACTATTTTTAAGATTACAATAAAATCCAATATAAACTAAACTCGTTCAAACTTAAAGGCCCTCGAAAATGCAAATGAAAAATAAGGCACGAAGCGCAACATGTGAATTGAAGTCATTTTTTGTATAACAAACACTAAGGAAATTGGAGAAACGAAGAGTAAATAAAAAGTATCCGCAGTGATGGCATTTTGTTTGTGATTATTTAGATCTGTCTACCTGTACAAGCAGCCCTAATCCAAATGCACAGCAGAGCAGAGCCAGCTTGTAAGTGAACCTTATTTCACCTGTTACGGTACAGAGCCTGAGAAAGGGATAGATGAGACGCAGAGTCCAAGGTCGAGTTTCATCATACAATAAACGTATCAATACACCCACCAGCTCCCTTTAATATTGCAGCTTCAGGTGTCACTTCTTAACAGGTAAGCATGGGCTGACAAAACCTGCAGCGCCATCATTACTCTTATGCACTTTGTTTACAGGCTACCGTACCGCTGTAATAATCGAAACCTCTTGGTAAAAAATGAAAGCTACGGTTAATTAAATATGCGAATCCGTCGACACATACTGACAAGATCCTAACAAATCGCTCAGCCGCCACCTTAACAAACTCTAATTTAATATTTAATATTCCTTCCCCGTTGATATAACACAAGCAGAAAGGGAGCAGTTTAACCAGAAACGAGTTCAACACAAAACAAATTAATTCGTAAACAAAAATGTGAATTGGTCCAAATAAAGGAGAATAAGAACTTGTTGTTTTCATTTATTTAGGTTATGATTTTCTTTTTCTTGGTAGCTACGAACCAAATTTTCAATTTGTTTTCCAGGTATATATACAACTCAAGTCTCAACGTACAAAAACCTTTCACCAGTTTCCATTTCCAACCCTAGAAACGGTCCTACAACCCTGGAACCGAACTGTACTCACTGTAGAAATCACCAACCCCAGAAGCAGCCCAGAGCCGTTGATTAAACTCCTCTTGCATCTCATCAGGAACAAAGGGTGTCCTACAAAGAGGACAGGTTTTCTGATCATGGTCCATCCAAGGGTCCAGACAAGCCCTGTGAAAAATGTGCTTACAGTTCCTCAACCACCTGATCTCTTCCCCGCCTTCAAACTCGTACAAACAGACAGCGCAGTTCTCCGGTGGGTCTCCGTTGACCACGAGGTCCTGGAACTTGATCACGGGCAGGATTTCTCGGATCAGGAGAGCCGACACGGGCGGGTTTTCCGGCATTCGAGCGGATGATGAATCGGGCCAAATGACGTCCGTTTCGAGAAAATCGGACAGACCCAGATACTGAAAGAAGCAGAAAATGAGGTTTCTGATGAAACCCAGGAAGGAAAGCGTGTGTACAAAGAGCTTTGGCAAGAAAACTTCTGTGTACCCGACTGGGAAACCCATGGATCCTTCAAAGAGAAAGAGATGGTTTTTGTTTATGAAATGAAATTATGAGGAGAGAGTTCTCGTTACAAAGTCTTATAAAGAGAGAGCTCTGTGTGTTTGCGTGGGTGAGAGAGAGAGAGGAAGCTTCTGTTTCGGCTACGCTTTGTCTTCTATAATTTGACTGTATTTCGTACCATGAAGGTGATATTTGGTTACAGCCTGTCATGTAAGCGTTTAAGCTGAACCAATAGAAATAGACGTGAACGGGTCTTCTTGGCGGGGCCCGGAGGAACTCAGCAATTAAATTTGGTTGTGATTGGTGAGTGAAGAGAGGTAAAAATTTCCCGTTCAGAGAAGGCTGCGTTTGTTTTACTCTTAGTACTAGAAAAAACAATAAAAAAATATATATATGTTGTTAATTACATTTTTAACGTGTCACGTGCTGTAATTGGAAGGTTTCAGGAAGAGGATAGTGGATGCTTAATCATCTCATTGTTTTTAAATAATCTTTTCATAATTGGCTCTCCGTATGCCAAAGGCCACCCAACTAAATTATTTTAATCATTTAAAATCCAACTCCAAATTATACTGTCAATCAAGTTAAAGTCATTATCATTTCAATCCTACAAGTTTCCAAAGAAGATTTATTTTCTTCAATAAATTTAATCGCACAGCTTTGATTAAGACAAGGTTTTTCACATTAAACAAAGCAAGAACACGAGCCGTCTCATTGGGAAGGTAAATAGCCTCGTGGATATTTGCTAAGCTTATCATATTTCTTTGTTATGAGAAGATGGTCATATGATCCAATTTCGCTTCTGTAGTATTATTATTTATTAATTTGTCACAGATAAGATAGGACGTTTAAAAATAATGCATACAAACAGAGCCTAAATAGTGTTAGTTACTTTTATAAGGGGGAAATCTATCTATACTCGTATCCGACACAAATTCTTGTTGGATTTTAATAGCATGCATGATGATGCGAGGCAGGGGTCCGACTGTGGTGGGTCTGCTTACATTGGAAACACACTGAGGCAATAATAATATGTTCAGAAAACAAGGATTAAAGACGCATTAGTGATTTAATTATATTGTTAGGATATGTCCGTCTCATCACAAATCATTGTTCGATTGCCACTGTTTCGTGTAATGTACACCCTTCTTTTTCCTTTATAATCCTCATCTCTCTCTCTCTCTCTCTCTCTCTCTCTCTTCTTTCCTTCTTATTTATACATTATGTTAAGATTCGCCGTTCACTGTGCTTTTGATCAGCATAATCATTCAATTTTGCTGGTATTTGTGCCATAGCTTTAAGGAAAAGAAAGGTAGATATACAGAAATTTGGTAGGAACGATCTGTCTTTTAAATTTTAGCTATGAATTTACAGGAGAATTCCATTTTTTGTAATCCAATGCTTTAGTCTTCTAAAGGAAAGCCTAATTTAAAATGTCATAAAAGGCAAAGTTGGTGAATTATTATTCTTCAAAGCATGCATTTCCTATTCTGTACTGGCCATCCTGGTAGCATATTTGATGCCCCACCTTCAGTGTTGCTTGATTATGAACAAAAAGGGAGGAAATGGTGCATCTTTACATAAATTGAAAACACAATTCAATTCACAATAATCAAATGAAATTCTTTGAATAATGAGCAAGAGTGAAGAGTGGAGGTGGGGCAGGTCCATGATAATGAGAAAATGCGGAGGTCCATGGAAGTTGAAAATGGTAGGGCAGTGGGAGGGATTAGACAGGACAAATATCGTCGGTGGTGCGAACCCCAGCCAACCAGCAAACCATCATGGGTGGATTGGTTTTCAAATTGAACCAAGTCCACCATCAAAATGAAGAATCCAAACTTATATACATTTCAGCATTTTTTCAATGCCTTCCCCGCCCAAGACACTCCTGGCCCAACTGCCCCTAACTTATTCCCACAATTCCAAAACCTGTACTATTCCAGTACATTATCATCACTTGGTTACAGATAGTACTTGTCCGAAAGTGAAACTTTATATTCGTTTCTGCTCTTTACGCCGCTCACTTCCTCCAGTCTTATATTATCATATTCACGTTTACCGGTATATATACACTCCTTCATGATCATCTCATCATCACAATCGGCATTTTTAGAATAATCTTGAATTTACTTGCTGTCTGGTTTGGTTTATTACTACATATATAAGACGAGCCAAACTAGATGCTATTATTATAGGATAGGTAAAAATTGTATCAAATAATAATGGGTACTTTTTACAAAGTTTGATGTGAAATAAAGAAAGAAGGGTTTTGCTTTATATATGTTGATGTAATTTGCTTACAATGGGGCTAATGCATAACCATAATGTCGAGGGACCCAATGCATATCCCAGATGTTTGATCTGTGTCTCCTTCTTGAGCCTCACCCATGCGTGCTCACCCACACACGTTCAACTATTATCTTATCTTCTCTCATATGTGGGCTTCTACTTCATTGACTCTCCATTTGGATCTTTTATAACGGTGCCATTTTGGTGGTTTTCATCTACTCTCTAGTCTCTATCTTTAACTTAATTTATTTTCTATCTTTTCCTGATTTTGGATGTGGACATCCTTGCTTGCTAGCTTGCTTGTAGTTGCCACGTATCAGCTCAATCATATTAAGTACAGCTTTTTTGCTTCCTCTTCTATACTCCCATGTATCTTTAATTTTTCATCTAAATCGTGAAAGAGCAATTGAAGTAACGACTTATCAAAAACGTGTTTATTAGCGGAACTATTTTCATGATAAGTATTATTACATAATGGTATTTATTGTCAAATATTTATGTACATTAAATAACAATGTTCATGAGAATGTTTTGGAATTTAGTTAAACCATATATTTTTTTTTAATTCTATAACCATCTACGAATTAATGGGTTTGATCTTTCCTGTTAATCAGACATTACATATCATACATGCTTCACCCACTAGTCATAACGGATTGATAAGTGAAAGACCCATTAGAGTCTATTAACTTGCCAAATGCTTAGTTAAATGTGTTTAATATCTCATTTGGAAATGACAATTTTGTTTATAGGTTAAATTTGGGTAGATAAGAAAATAAAACTTGTTAAAAATAAAAAAAAGCTCTTGAAATTTACTTATTCTCCCTAACTTTTTAAACATGTATTGTACTTGGTATCATAAGTTTTTTTTTTTTATTATTATTATAATGAGTAATATTTTAAAATAATTTGATAACAGAAAGAAACATATTGGAAAAGCCCATGAAAGACCAAAATGAACAAAAAGGTTGGAACCTATGTTTTGGGTTAGCTGTTGATGTGGTAGTGACCTGGATTTCATTGGGTTGGATTGGGTAGGGGAGAAGATTCATGGTACTATAATCAAATGATTGGGCCTGAAAATTTTGTTGTACATAATAGTGCTAAACTTAAGGTGAGGGCAGTTAGCAGCATTCTTGAGACAATTGGTTAGAAGTATGGGCTGAAACCGAACGGCCCAATGGTCTCTCCTGCGGAGATTATTATTCTGATGGGCCTGACAGGTGCTACAATCCAGCTAAGTCAAATACTGCCGCCCAGTTGTAAGTCTACTTCAGTCCAACGAGAAAGTTATTCATTATACTCTTATTGGCGGAAATTACGCACCTGTGGGAGACTACTGATACTGGAAAAATTATTATCTTTCGTATAGAAGGGAAATTTTTGTTATTTTATTTCGTTCTATCAATAACCATTTTTTTTTTTAATCGTTTGAAAATAACAAATTCTTTATAGCAGTAGAAATACTGCGGGAAAAATCGAGTACGGTCCGGGACACGGAGCATTTAATCCAACGAGAAACGTCGCCAGATCGGATGGGATCCAACACCGATACGTCCACGTCAGCAATTATGGTACAACGTCAATTTTCTCATACAAATGAGAATGACAAATTTCGAGAAATAAAAATGAATTAAAAAAAAAGGACCAAGAAATGCAACGCTGCGGATCTACGATTACGAAACCATGATGAGATCTACCGTTTCAACAAAAAAATGATTCTAGATCTCATGATTTTATAGATCTCTGTTTCAACGAACACACTCCATCCAAATTAAGAAGAAGAGCAAAATGTACATGTCGTATGGATGGCCGCAGGTGATCCCACTGGAGCAAGGACACTGTCCGTCGTCTCAACGGATCATTTACTTGAAAGTCATCCATGGCTTGTTGCTTGTCGTTTCTCCTTCACATATCGAGCTCTGGAGCTCGTCACAGGTAATTCTTCAATGTCTATACACGAGTTGAGTAATTAGGGTTTCTGATTTTGTTTCTTTCGGTTTACTTGCAGCACAAAGTGAGATTGGGGAAATATAAGAGAGATTCCGAATCGCTGCAGAGAGAAGGCGAGAATTTACAGGCTGTTTGGAGCCCCGACGGAAAATTGGTCGCTGTTATCGTAAGTCTTCGGGTTGATTTATTGTTATGTGTGATTTATTGAACGTTGTGTTGACATTAAGTTGACATTGTTTAAATCAGAGTGAGTTCGATCGAAACCGCGTGTCTTTAACTGATTAGTGTTAGTTTGGTATTGAAAGCGAGTGTATAATCATTTCGGGAACCACTATGGTTATTTTTTGGTTACTATCTGGTCACTTTTGAATTTAAATGATATGAATTATTGATTTTGATGATGACTGTTAGAGTTTTAACCAAATTTATGTTAATGGCCTGTTTCTTTCTATATTTAGCTATGAAGCTATGTTTATATGTGTTATTTTATTAGTTTAAGTGTGTATTTTTTTTTGTTTGTTTGGCAGACTTTGTCGTTGTTTCTTCACATTTTCAAGGTCCAGTTTACAGAGAAAAGAATGCAAATTGGGGGAAAGCAGCCTTCTGGTTTTCTGTTGGCGAACATATCTCTTGTTCTTAGTGAGCAGCTGCCTTTTGCAGAAAAGGGTTTGTCAGTGTAAGTAACCATTCTATTTTTTGGGGGTTGGTGTTGAATTCTTTGTTGACCTAAGATTTTTTTGGGACTTTTATTCTTAAGTGAATCTTTTATTTTGTAAGTGTTGACAACTGTATTCAGAAAATCTGGTTGATCTTTCATCTACATTTCTTTTTGTAGTTTTTGGCCGAGTGACTTGATGTATGTTCTCTTATTTCCATCCTGTTCTATAAAATTCTTTTGAAGTGAAGTCTGATGTTGCTAGTCTTCTTGTAATATAATTTCACCAGGAGCAATATTGTCAGCGATAACAAGCATATGCTTCTCGGACTTTCGGATGGATCTCTATATAGCATCTCTTGGAAGGGGGAGGTAATTTGGCATTAACGATTTTGAACATACATTTAACAATGTTGACTTAGGATATTAGGTTATAAGTCCATTTCGCTCAGATTATCTATTAATATTTGTTTCTTATTTAGTGTCATATTGTATTCTTTTCTACAGTTCTATGAAGCTTTTGAACTCAATGACTTTCCACGTGATGATAGCGTGGTGATGCTATTACCACATTCTAATGGTCTTGCTTCTGCGGAGGCTTTGGGAGATTTTTTACCCGATCGCAAGGTCCCTAAGAAGTCTGCTATCATCCAGCTAGAGCTTTGCTTGCCTATGAGGCTGCTTTTAGTTTTATATTCTGATGGACAACTGGTGTCATGCTCCGTAAGCAAGAAAGGCTTAAAACAAGCTGAATTTATTAAATTTGAAAAGGAGTTGGGTTCTGGTGATGCTGTATGTGCAGCAGTAGCGTCAGAGCAACAAATCCTTGCAGTTGGTACAAGAAGAGGGTTTGTTGAGCTATATGACTTGGCAGACTCTGCATCACCTATTCGTACTGTGTCCTTGTCTGATTGGGGGTAAGCCAATAAACTGGTCCCATGATATGGTTGTTTTGTGTTGTAGTTTTTAAATTTGCTACTGAAAACTTTGATTAGTTAGTGAAAATTACAATTTGGTCTTCTCTACATCAACTTCACCCACATCTGCCCCCCAGTCTGTGTGGAGATCTGTCCCCACATAACTATCTTTAATGTGTCTGAAGGAATAGATGTACTGTAATCAGTGGTTAGAGAATCTGCCTTTTCTGATTCTGACGATTGTATCAGTCCACGGGTTTATGGTCCATTCTGCAACCTGCAGTGTGGCTATTTTAATTTTATGACATTGGACTTTTGCCTGTTTATCACTGGTCAGTATATAGTTGTCCAGCAGAGATTTTTCCTATGCAGGAACTCTGATTCAGGTATTGGGTTGGAATTGATGTGAGAAACCTATCTTTCTGAACATGTTCTTTTATATGTTATGCAATTCTTTTGTTACCAGTTTTGCATAGACATATAGATGTAGCAAATTTATCAAATTCATCCAAACCAAACAGCCAAAAAAAAAAATTCTGGGTAATGAAGTATGAGGGAAACGTTATTTCTGTATTTTGCTTTTTTTGCAGATACTCAATGGATGACACTGGTCCTGTGAGTTGTATTGCATGGACACCAGATAATTCTGCTTTTGCTGTTGGATGGAAGTCAAGAGGACTTACTGTTTGGTCTATTTCTGGGTGTCGTCTGATGTCAACAATTCGTCAAATTGGTTTAAGTTCAGTTTCTTCTCCAATTGCGAAGCCAAACCAGGAGTTTAAGTATGAGCCGCTGATGAGTGGATCCTCAGTGATACAGTGGGATGAATATGGTTATAGGCTCTATGCAATTGAGGAAGGATCTTCAGAGCGAATTCTTGCATTTTCCTTTGGCAAATGTTGCCTTAGCAGAGGTGTTTCTGGCATGACATATGTTCGTCAAGTAATTTATGGTGAAGATAGGTTATTAATTGTGCAGTCTGAAGATACTGATGAACTTAAGATTCTACATCTCAACCTTCCAGTTATGTACTGAAACTACAAAATTTGTAATTATTGCCGTCACTTCTTGCCCTTACAACATGGGTGTCTCAATGTGGATTTGCTTTTGCCAGGTTTCTTATATCTCCCAAAATTGGCCAGTCCAACATGTGGCAGCTAGCAAGGATGGAATGTACTTAGCAGTTGCTGGTCTTCATGGGTTAATCTTATATGACATACGGCTGAAGAAGTGGCGAGTGTTTGGAGATATCACTCAGGAACAGAAGATTCAGTGCCAAGGTTTGCTGTGGCTGGGGAAGATTATTGTTGTCTGCAACTACATTGATTCTTCTAACATGTGAGATATATAAAACTATATTTATGTGTCTTGTGGCTAACTCTTTAAAAGTTATGTTATTTCTGTCAAAATTTTGAATATGTTAGGTTTATTATTACTGAAAACCTTGAGAGATTTGCAATTCATTGAAAAAAAAAAAACACTGCTATTAACATTTTTTTCCCAAAAATTGCGAATTTCTTATGGGGTCTGTAATAATAGCCCAACATGTTATGAATACACATACAGTAATCAAAATGGCTGGACAAGTCTTGTAACTGATCTTGCTGGTTGGCACTTGCATTTTCCCTATGCACATCACTCAGGATTTTATGTCTTGTTTTGTCTGTAGATCTTAGTAGTGTCTATTTTGTTCCTCTTGTATGAAACAGTTTTTACATCTGTCGCAGGTATGAATTGCTTTTTTATCCAAGATATCACCTTGATCAGAGCTCACTATTATGTCGGAAACCATTGCTTGCCAAACCGATGGTGATGGATGTCTATCATGATTATATACTTGTGACCTATCGGCCTTTTGATGTACACATATTCCATGTGAAATTATTTGGTGAATTAACACCTTCTAATACTCCAGACCTACAGGTAAGGATTGTTCTAGAGTTGCTCTTAGGAATTTAATTACAATAACTGAATGCTATTATTTTCCAGTTAGTTTTTTACTTTCGAACTTTTCAATTTTCATTGAATGAGAATGCTTTGATAAATCTTTATTCTTCATGCATTTTTAAGTGATAAAATGACAAACAGCTTTCTACAGTACGAGAACTTTCAATCATGACTGCGAAGAGCCATCCAGCAGCTATGCGTTTTATCCCTGATCAGGTTTTAGGGGAAGATTCTTTAAACAATCATGTTTCATCTTCGTCCGATTTGTTTGACAGGGAGCCTGCAAGGTATGAGTCTATGAAGTCATAAGTAGAACTTCATTTGCACTATTTACCTCTAAATGGATGCACGTGTTGCTAGATGTTTGATACTGAGAGCAAATGGGGAGCTTTCACTTCTGGATTTGGATGATGGACGGGAAAGGGAGCTTACTGATTCTGTTGAATTATTTTGGGTTACTTGTGGTCAATCGGAGGAAAAGACAAGTCTAATTGAAGAAGTTTCATGGTTGGATTACGGCCATCGAGGGATGCAGGTAACCAATTTTTAAGTTCCATTTTTTTTTTTTTTTAATTTTTCCTATAAACTCTTCTTTTGGCCTTTTGGATTTGTCACCTCTTGTCTGCCATTTTTACTTGGCTGATATAGATTCTTGCTGGAAGCTTACTTCTACAGGTTTGGTATCCCTCTCCAGGTGTTGACCCTTTTAAGCAGGAGGATTTCTTGCAGGTATGTATCATTTAACAGTTAAGTCTCTTTGTATTAGGGATTTTTGTAGATAGTGCTAACAAGGACAAGAGAAAATCTATGTAATTTGTCTCTTCATTTATAGAAATCATATCTTATCATGTGATATAATCTTTATTTACTTATTTTTCAGGAGGCTATCGACTACAAAATAAATAAAAAGAGAATCTAACTGTTAGAAATAAAACAAAAGAGTTTACTGGTCCTTGTTATTTATTGATGAATGTCAAGTGGTGTTAATGAGATCTATTTGATACTTATGGAAATTGATGGTCTTTTTTTTTAAAAAAAAAAAAAAAAACAGACTCCATTACTTTTTATATTTGGACTTCTTGATTATAGCAGTATGGTTATATGTCTTTACCATTGTTAATGAAGACAGATTTTTCTTTCTTGATTTGCATCTTATTGATGGTTGATTAAATTTTGTTTATGTTTGATTTAGCTAAAGGTATTCTATAAGTGTTTTACAAGTCACGCTTATGAACTTCTAAAAAAAAAATCTGTTAAAATTTAGGTATTCTGATTTGGTTTACAGTCAATATACATGAGTTTGCTTAGTAGTTTTGTGTTTGTCATTAGTTGGATCCAGAGTTGGAATTTGATCGTGAGGTATACCCTTTGGGGCTTCTTCCAAATGCTGGTGTTGTTGTTGGCGTTTCCCAAAGATTGTCATTTTCAGCGTGCACAGAGTTTCCATGTTTTGAACCAAGTCCTCAAGCTCAAACTATATTGCATTGCCTACTTCGACATCTTCTTCAGGTATACAATATTCTTCTTTTTCTACGGCAGGAAGATCCATGACCTTGTTAGAAAAAACCAAAGTCTTAATCTTCTTCAGATGGCATAATCTCATAACCTTTTCTATGCTTATTGGAAATCTTGACCATCTTCAGAAGCTTGACTTCAACCTGGTTGCTTTGTGTTTAGGTTTAAGTATGTTACTTTGTTCAAAAAGAATAGTTGAAAAGTTTGTTCTCAGACTTAGTTGGTAGGTTCATCTAAGTATAGATCCTATTATTTTTTAATTTTATTTATTTTTGTCTAAGAGCACTTTTGTCTGGATGCTACGAATTTCAACCCAGTCGACCAGTTGCTACCTATGTTTGGTGTTTTGTATTGCACCGAAGAAATATATGTTCACTCAATTTCTGTTTTTGTCTGACAGAGAGACAAAATTGAGGAGGCTTTACGGCTGGCTAAATTATCTGCAGAAAAGCCTCATTTTTCCCATTGTCTGGAGTGGCTTCTTTTCACTGTATTTGATGCTGAAATTTCCAGGTATATATTATAAGTATGAAAATATTGAACATATAAGCATGATTTAAGCATTGCTTAGCCTATCGCGCCCAAACTTGACACGATTAATGCCCAACCATATGGACTCTCAAGTTTACTAACTTTTCCCATTTCTTAATACAAGGAATGTGATTTACATATAAGTATTACTGAATTGAAGTATATTATTTGAATTAGGTATGATGGTTGCATGTGTTTTTTTGAGAGCTTTGTTTGTACCTTTTTATACTCCATTCTTGCTTGCCATGTGCTTTGCAAAGGTTGAAGTCTTAATTTTCTGTATTTATATTTCATGTTTGTCTAACCGGATGCTAACTTCCTATCTATGTTATAACCTCCTTGTAGGCAAAACATAAACAAGAACCAAATCTCAATCCCTAAACGTGCTTCCAACATCTCTCTTTTGGAGAGGACTTGTGATTTGATCAGAAATTTTCCTGAGTATCTTAACGTGGTTGTAAGTGTTGCAAGAAAAACTGATGG
>JANLJB010004285.1:18424-41319 GCA_026212285.1 Bursera cuneata
ATATAAGTATTACTGAATTGAAGTATATTATTTGAATTAGGTATGATGGTTGCATGTGTTTTTTTGAGAGCTTTGTTTGTACCTTTTTATACTCCATTCTTGCTTGCCATGTGCTTTGCAAAGGTTGAAGTCTTAATTTTCTGTATTTATATTTCATGTTTGTCTAACCGGATGCTAACTTCCTATCTATGTTATAACCTCCTTGTAGGCAAAACATAAACAAGAACCAAATCTCAATCCCTAAACGTGCTTCCAACATCTCTCTTTTGGAGAGGACTTGTGATTTGATCAGAAATTTTCCTGAGTATCTTAACGTGGTTGTAAGTGTTGCAAGAAAAACTGATGGGCGACATTGGGCGGACTTGTTCTCTGCTGCTGGAAGATCAACAGAGTATACATTTTTACTTATTGTAAATTTGTTTTTGATTTCTTCCTCATGTTTGATGGGTTATGGGTATCGTAAAGGCGAACTGGTTAATGTGGAGCAAAATTTGGTGTAAGAGGTGGTTTGACAAATATCTTTTCCCTTCTAGAGCTCCTGCCGATCATGCATTTAGTATTTGATCATTGGGTCTGTAGGATTGTGTCTTATCATCTATCCGTGTAGGAGGTTCAACCACTTTTAGTTTGTAAACCAAAGATGTCGTGAATTTTGGTTTTAGTGAATGTACTAGTGAATTGGGAACTAAATGTCTTTTGTCATGTAGCATGAATTGAGTCGAGAAATACAAATCTTTCTTTGAATTGATTTGATTTTACATTTTTACCATTCTCACTGCATAATCGTGCCAATATCTGGCATAATTGATTTTACATTTTTAGTTCACTGATAAAGTACAAAAGCACAAACTTTCACAAAGATTATCTGCTTGCCAAAGGTTTTATCTGTTTTGCTATTCTGCCATGATGATGCTGCTGAAGGAAAACAAATTGAGCATTGTTTGAACTTTCTCTAGTTTTTTGGCTTTCTGAAAGATGTTTGGATGTTCTTAATTTTTACTTTGCCAAAGTGCTGCTCTGAGGAAATTTTTGTTGGTATTATTGGTTTTCTAAGAGAGATATAAAGATTCTCTTTTTCCCGTGTACTCTGCCAGTGTTTCGGCTTAGGTTTTATCGATGTTTCTGGATGTCTATGAGGATGCAATGATACAGTTTTTCTTCCAAAATTGTATTTACTATCATGTTGTGTTTTAAAGAAAAAAAAATTAACTGTGGTTTTAATTTGTTATTTAACAGGCTGTTTGAGGAATGCTTCCAGCGGAGGTGGTATCGCACTGCAGCTTGCTATATTCTTGTAAAATCTCAAGTCTCTCTCCCTTGACTGAGAAGATTTGCAATCTTCTTGTCAAATGTAGTTGTCTCCCTGACTACAGCAACTTCCTGGTTCTGTATTTTTTCCTAAAAGTACTTTTAGTAGAAGTTCTTGCAGACAGTCATGTTTCGCGATTAAATGGGTATATAGGTTAAGTGGGATGAGGTGCATCAATGAGTATTAGCATTCCAGGCTGATGTTTTTGACTATTTTTTGTGGTAACCATGGTTCGTAGTGCAAGTATGTCTTCATGTTGGTCGCCTAAAAGTGTATTACAAAGTCATGAATGATAAGTAGGAATTAGGAACTACATTCACCCTTTGCTTTAAAAGTTGGCAGTGATTGAATGTGAATGCTACATGTGTCTAATACTCACCAGAACTGCCCAGCTTATTTTATTATTTCATTGCTTTTATGATTGTTACAGGTGATTGCTAAACTTGAAGGTCCTGCTGTCAGTCAATATTGTGCTTTACGCTTATTACAGGTAGATATTTCATACGAGTTTTTCCTTTTTTCCTATTTTTTAATCATGATTCATTGTTGACATGATATTGTTAAAACCATGCAGGCAACACTTGATGAATGTTTATATGAACTTGCTGGGGAGCTGGTATTAAGTTGGACCTAATAATAAAATTTCCTCAATTGGACAGATGATACCTGAATCTTGCATGGTATATTAAAATTATAATTTGTTTGATTTTTAGGTGAGATTCTTACTGAGATCTGGAAGGGAATATGAGCCGGCATCAACTGAATCAGACAAACTATCTCCAAGATTCTTGGGCTATTTTTTTCCTTCTAGTTACAGGAGGTCTTCTTCGGATAAAAGGTTGATTGCATTCCTATGAGCTGTTTGGAATGTATCTGAACCCTGCACCTTAACATTCCTAATTATATTCACTAGGCTTTTGTTCTTTTGGGCAGCAACTCATTCAAGGAGCAGAGTCCTAATGTTGCTTCTGTTAAGAATATCTTGGAAAGTCATGCTAGCTATTTGATGTCAGGGAAAGAACTTTCAAAGCTTGTTGCATTTGTAAAAGGCACTCAGTTTGATTTAGTGGTAAGACAAGTTTACAGTGTCCAATGAGGTCATGATGACATAGATTAAAGTGATCTTAGTACTTCAATGATGTTTGTTGCAGGAATATCTTCAGCGGGAAAGATATGGTAGTGCTCGCTTGGAGAATTTTGCTTCAGGGCTTGAACTAATTGGGCAAAAGGTATCAACATGTACTAAATTTCTTAGAGCTTGACCTTTTCAGTTGTGGCTTAGCATCACTCTCTTTTTCTCTCCTCAATTTTCTTTTACAAGTTGTTGGCTTAGCTTTCTTGATCGTTAGATATGATGTTTTTTATTTCCGTTTGGTCAGCATAATTTTGCCTTTTTAGTGAAAGCTGTGAAATAGATAATTTTGTTGTAAACTTACCTAAAAAATTGGGTAAATAGTTGGAACCTGTTTGGTCAATTTTTTTTAAATATGCCTTTACTAAATATCTCACTTTTGAATCTTAAAGCAGATTGTATTTTATTATTATATGGCTGAAAAAATTGTTGAATCATGATTCATACTATATATTATGAAGAAATGTTAAATGCTAAGCATTAATGAAATGAAGTGGATGCTAAGCCTTGAATATTGGACTTGAAGCGCCAAGTGTGAACACTTTGTCTTCAATAACATTCTAAGTAGGTCTGAATGCACTCATAAAGCTACCCTTTATCTTCAACTTTTTAATAAAAAATTATCCATAAAAAATATTGATAGGAACAAAATTAAAAAAAATTAATAAAAGGAAAAGAAAAGTACTTCTTCTACCCACCCAACATATGTTACTATCTCATGAAGCCGGATTCTCTTCTTCAACAACATACTTGAATTTCTTTCCATTGCATGTATTCAAATAATTGAGTTGATTATTATTCTTATTGTTATGCTCTCGTTCAAATTCTCTAAAAATAGTTGAAAATTTATAGTTTACTAATTAGAATCTCTAAATGTTCTTTATAAATTTTATTTCTTCTCAAATTAGTCACTAGGCTTCACCTGAGGAAATAAATAATAGTAGGACAAATAAAAGAATATGTCAAACTCGATAAGTTACCGAAGTTGGGAAAGAGAGGTCAACTGGTCAAGCCTGATACGGTGAGAAGGGAGAAAAAGTTGTTCTGGGAAGTACCTTGAAGCCAAGTGCTTCATGGATTGAGGACAACTAATTGCAAGTGATACCCCTATCAAGGAACCATTAGTACTTTAATTCCATTAATTTATTTTGAGATAGCCTTTGTCTTACAAGTTTGATGCTGCCTTGACAATTATTTAACATGCATATAGAACATTGAATATTCTTGATGTTAAGAATTTTCAATTTCTGTGGTAGGGTTTAAAAAAAGAAGAAAAAATGTAATAATCATAAAAAAAAAAAAAAAATGAAGAGACGGGGACTGTTGGGTGTATAAAGAGTTTGGTTTATCATTAGAATTTTGAGAGGTGTGTAGAGGAAACATGGTTTTGAAATTTTAATTGGTTGATGTATTAAGAAAATGGATGAAAAAAAAAAAGGAGATTTGTGCGCGTGCACTTAAAAAACACCCTTATCTCTTCATTTGTTTAATGACTGAACTTTTTTCTCTCTTTCTCACTTAGAATTTTTTGTTTTGTCAGCTTCAAATGGGTACATTGCAGAGTAGGTTGGATGCAGAATTCCTCTTGGCTCATATGTGCTCTGTCAAGTTCAAGGAGTGGATAGTTGTTCTTGCCACTCTTTTACGACGATCTGAGGTATGATTGGCACAATCTGGTACTTAACAAAGTTAACTTGTTTGCCACCATCATTGCTTTACCTTTTACGTTTCAGCATTTAGAAATTATGAGAAGCCAATAATATTATCTTAGCATTGGGTGTTTGAGCTTCTTCAGTCTCAAGCATGGCTTCTGATTCTTCAGGTTGAACTTAGTTCGGAAAAGGAATCATTATTGAAACACTTGTGGGACCCAATGATTTTTATTTTAAGAGAAAACTTCACTTAAATCTTTTTTCTTTTCTGTGGGACTACTACCTTTCCATTTTCAGGTTATTTTAATATTAGGTATAGTATACCATCTAATGGAAATGGTGTCGATGTTATGATAATATGATTTCCTTCTTGTTCTTTTGCAGGTTCTTTTTGATCTTTTCCGGCATGATACACGGTTATGGAAAGCATATGCCATCACGTTGCAGGTATGTCTTAAAACTTTGCTCATTAGGACAACGATATTGGCAATCTTTAAATGTAAATTTAACAATAGACAAACTTACGTTTCAGTTGCACCCCATATTTGCTGAATACCATGATCTTCTCGAGGCCTTGGAGGAGAAACTTTCGTCTGGTGCAAATTCTGAACAGTAAAGAGGTTAACGTTGAAGCTTTAGAAGCCTGATGTTTTGGACAACAGAGTGGGGCTAATCGAAGTAACTTCTCTCTCATGAGAAGTTCTTGTCCCAGTTAATGAGATTTATTTCTTCAGTCTTCCATGTGACTCGAACATGTACGTAGTGGGTCAAAAGGAAGACGTCAGCCTGCAAACCAAGTCATGGGAATGCCTGAGACGGCTGTCTCGGCTAAAGGTTAAACTTGTATTCATCAAACATGAAATTATTCTTGTAGATAAGGAGGCCTATGCATAGTGAACTTTTTTTTTTTTTTTTTTCCATTCATTCGAGATTTTGTATAATGGTAATTTTGTCTGTATAAATATAGATGATAGCAATTTGTCCAAATAAATTCATTTGTTCATGGGCTCGAACAAAACATGTCTTTTTCTTGTAGGTCCTGCCGATTTAAATGAGCGGTGCCAGTCATGGAATATATTTTTAAACGTGTGTTACGTAAAGCTTGGGTTTGAATAGAGTTTTAGTATTTAGTTGAGCCATAGAATTGCAGTTCTGTTTTTCTGTTACGTTCATTGGTTGCAAGCCTTTGACGCATGAATGTCACTCGTTAATTGAAATGCCCTCTCTATGTCTGTCTTTTCAAATAAAAATTATCTAGAATTTGCTACATGATGAGGCAAAAATTCAGCGTAGCGTATAAAAGAGCCAATTTCCCTGGAAGTTAAGCAACGCGAGACCTCGTACTGGCTGGTGCATTATATTCTCTCTTTCTAAATATTTTCAAAATTTCAGAATATTTATGCCAGAAGAGATATCAGGTGCAAACATTCGTTACCCATATCAATCTTGTTTCATTGGGTCAAGACCTCCATGTTTCTTGCATCAGTCTTAAAACTTAATGGTTCACTACGCTCGAGTTAACAAGAACTTTAATCTAGATTACACATAATACTGTTATCACTAGTAGCAATTATTTTATAACTCAACATTCAACAAATTACAAGTTCTGTATCTTCCAGACTGTAGAGACGTTTATGCTGCACCTTCAAAGTTCGACTAAAATCAAAAGATTGACGCTTCCATGGTTGCACATGAGGGCAAGTTACCAGCTAAAGCTAATAGACTCAAAATGCAAATTATCTGCCAGACCAGATGAACAGATAGTTGCAACTTCATGCCTCAACTTCTTTGGACCACAAACCAGAACTCCAACGCTCGATCCTTTGCAATTAAATAGCAAACCTGCATTCACCATTAAAAGAAAGTACCAATTAAGTATTTTGGGAGAAATCAAGCAGGCCTAAACCATTCAAGTCTTGATCTCTAGCCATGTTATTGGATCTAGAAAATGACTTACTCTTCAGGTCAGGTCTTTCCCCATAGTGCACATTGGTAGCTTGGACAAGAGACTGGTGTGGGAGGCTTTCCAGTTCTCTATCAGCATCATGGAAGAAAGAGTCCGGGGATCCAACTGGTGTTGATCCCTCCATATTCTGTACCTGCTTTGCTTCCTTGGCATTCTGTTTCTTGTTCCAAATCACAGCTGCACTTGCTGTCACAGCTATGCAGACACATACAATTAACATATTCAAGAATTCTCTCAAAGCGTAGGAGAAAATCTTGTTGGTGTTGTGATCAATTGGATAAATGTAGTACCGGTCAATAATCCCAATTAAGATAAGAAAAATGCCAAATGATGATGCTATTATTGCGCCAAGCCATAGCCAGCTGTTTGGGCCTAAAATGGAAGATATGGGTGCATCACTTGCGTGGGGCTTGAACCATATGGCTCGAAGTTGCTTTGAGTGTTCTGTCGTGGGTTGTTTTTCTCTAGTCACATAAGCCTCAATTTGTAGCTTCAAATTGGAAAGGTCACCTGGAGTACCAGTAATTGGAAGTAGGAGGTCTAACATAGTGAGGTCCGAAGAGTTCTTGAATGAGGAAATCAGGATTACTTGTGGAGTCTTGCATTTGATAGTTGTGCTTGCGAAGATGAGCTCTCGAATTATAGAGATAAAAGGAGTGATGCCACTGCCTCCACTCACCATTACAAGTATGTCATGCCTACAAAAATGATCATTACTTAATATTATGAACAATAAAAGTACTTTCAAAATGCTAAACGAACAATTCTCAAGCATACGCAAGTCAGTATATATATTTATTCATTTCTAGCATGGTACAAACCTTAGAAAATGAGTTGAAGCAGGTCCGTACGGTCCCTCAACACCGACCTCAAGACGATCAATTGAAGAAGGTGACGAAAGCATCTGATAAAGTTTCTCGGACCAACTTCCTTCACTCTTAATGACCACACTGAGTTTCTCTGGCTCCAAGTTGCTGTTAGAACTAATAGTAAAGGGGTGCCACTGCAGCTTGGAAATGCTTGGCACGTTTAAGAACAAAATGCTCGTCGAATTATAACTCAAACCTGGTAGAAACGTTTTTTTTTTTTTAAATCATCTTATAATATAACTCAAAATGATCAACTGAAGTAACTCGAAGACAAAACCAACTAGGATAGTAACTTTACCTGGCGCTTTGGAGAAGTTAAGTTCAAGAGTTTCACATGGTAAGATACGTGCAGCAACTAATCGAACCTTTTGTCGTGATTGTAAGAATCTTAGGTAACGATCGACCATGAAGAGATAGAATCCGGGAAGCATAATGCATGAATAAGAGATGCCAACATGAAATACGAAGAACACCATGAAGAGTATGTAGAGGTAATGAGAATAAAAGAACAGCTCAAAGAACTTGCGGCGTACGCGAGGGATGGTTGTTGCCCACATGCCTAAACCAGCCAGCAAAGATAGCTCTCCAGCAACGTTTGATATACCAATTTTACCCCATTTTATCATCTTCATGAAATCAAATACTACCATCCATTACTCTGTGTTTAAATAGTTACTAATGATAATCACTTAAGAAAAAAAAAAGTCCCAAATTCAGATCATGATCATTAACGTAGATTCTACTATAATCAAATTGCAAACGTGTTTACGTCGGGGGAAGTAAGATACATGCAATGATAACTATCTTTTCTTCACGTTGGCTTTCTATTTTTTTAAAACCTACGAAGAAATATCATGATCTTAATGGGTCCCAAGCATGTTATTTTTTCCTAGTGAATGTTTTGATAAGCATCTTCCCTTCATCAACAGTGCTATCAGCTTTTTGAGGAATTTCTGTCAGTGGACACGTGGTGTCACTTACATTCTTGAATATGGGCCAAAATCAAGACAACCAATCAGGTGGTCCTGTTGGTTTCTCCAATTTCAAGGTTGTAAGGTACATCCTCAGGACAAGACAAACCACATGGGTCTGTGGTCATAGTGGAATGTCAGGCCCATTTCACTTCAAAAAATGACGGATGCAGTGCACCGTACACGTGTCATCCCGATTTCAAATTGGACCTACAAACTAGATTCCTAGCCCACAAGTCAAATCCCGTGTGATGATCCTATCCGCTTAATTGTCATCCATACAAAGTGAACAAGACTTTCTTTTATGCATGACGAAAAGATGTAAAAAAATTACCACACCAGCAATGACGTAAACATAACGTAATATTTTCCAGTCAAATAAACAATACTATTATAAGACACAAAGGAGGGTCGATCATAGTGGATCAATCCAACCATTCATACTGCAAATGTTCCCATCAGTTAACCATGATCATCAATCCTAATCAAAATCATAGTACTGTTGTACAGTTAGCGTTTAGTCTTTATTTTGCAAGTTAATATATGCACGTAAGTAGTTACGTTATCCATATTATTAGGAAGTTTGCGTTTCTCTACTTTCTTCAACTACTCTAAATCTTATTTTCCATTTTGTTTTCATCTCAAATTTCCACAGCTAATAGTAAGACGTTTTTTTGTTAAAGAAGATTGGTAGTGCGTGACTGCCCAATCTTATCAAAGCAACCCAATAATACAGCCTTCGGTCTTAAAAAGGTAAGAGTACTGATAGAAAATCCCAAAAGATGACAAAAGTGAAAAGGAAATATCTGTTTGTCTAACGTCAATAATAACAGAGAGAAGGATGGTCATGAACAAGAAAATAATTAAGTCTATAATTATGGTTATTAATTAAAAAAATAATATGTTTTGTTACCTCCGAAATGTCATTCGTTACAGCCCAAAAGATGATGTAACAAAGGCCATGAGCGGTGAAGAGGGCCATGACCATGTGCCCCAGCCATATATGGTACTTGATGCTACCCTCTGAGGTTAACCCAAAGAGCGGAAGCACTGATGAGCCTCGTGCCACTGGGAAGAAGAGAAATGAAAGACAGATGTTCCCAACAAGACCTAGCCTTAGTGCTGTACTGTCTAACTTAGCTTGCCATCTGTCAAATCCATCACCGAAATAATTCAGAACTGAGTAACAAATCTAGGCACATTTATTACATATTTGCATACGAAAAGGTTTTGATATTCTTATCAAATTTGGCAAGATTGGAGTTATTACACTTGCACTCCCTCCGCCGCCGCTGATTGTGGAGTGATTGTAGCAAAGTTATTATGCAAGTACATGGAGAGAGACCAAATCAGAAGTGCAACGAACATGGTGAAGAAAGCTAACTCTATGCCGGAAACAATCCCGAGAGGGCCTTTCACCAGCATCGGCCTTCTCCATAAGGCCAAACGATTCTTTTTGTCATCGCTACTGTTGATTCAAATCAAAATTGGCAAATTTATATTAAGCTTCAGAAGTGAAGAGTGATATATATCTTGCAAACAAGAAGAGAAAAATGGCTACCTTTCTAGCTTATAGCCGTTCAGTTTCTTTCCAAGATGGAGGTATACGCAAGCCGCGGCAGCAATGAAGAGAATTGGAAAAGTGTAAATCAAGAGATTCGCACCTGTACATAACATGTATATTGCGTATATCAAAATTAAAATTACTAACAAAAATAAAAATTAATCCATAAAAAAAAATGAAGTATATATTTTCTTGCAAAACAGCGAGAGCGTGAAAGCTAGCTCTTAAAAGGACACCGTACTGACCTTGTACTCCAAAAAAGGTACTGAAATTATACTTAGCACGCAAATTAGTTATCCATTTTTGCCTGTATGTGTTGGTGGGCATCATGATCCACATCATGAGAGTGCCCAAAAACACTACCATCAAGAGGAACTTTATCACAGAGCGAACTGTGTGAATTGCCCCATGAGATGATGATGACGGCTTGTTCACCACCTTTGAAGCCATCTTTCAGTCTCTCCCTTGCTTAGCGTTAACTCACACAACAAGGTTAATTGGAAGAGTCTTTGAGGAGAATGTAAGTGGAATGAAGATATATATAGGAAAGAATTTGTAAAATATTATTTTAATGCTGTGAAAAAGTAGACTTTCGGACTACGCATTTCGAAAAGAGAGAAAGCATGATTCACGTTCATTGCTACGATAATCATGGAATGATTGATTAACTCTATTATTGCGTGGCAAAAATCAGGTGGAGTGTAAAACAGGTTTGACATGATTTTAGGGTCAACTATGTTTCTATGTGGGGCATATAAGACACGTGAATGCGTTTACCTCTCTCCATATTGCAAGATCCATGCAACGGCTGATGACGAAGTTGATAGCATAAGCAATGAAGACCATAAAGAATATGAAAAGACAATTCTGTCCATATAACAACAGAAGGCGCCGAAGTCGGGTTAGCAAAATCTAGTTCTTTCGACTGTAATGTTAATTTTCATTATATTGGTTTTAGAAAAAGGAAATGTGAGATTTGAGTTGGATTTTACTAATGGGAAAATGATTTTTTACGTAAGTTTTTTAACCTAAATCTATGTAGAAAATTCTAGTAATTCATTTATAAAATTTAATGGTTGAAATGGTTGATAAGTTTGTATCATTTAAATCTTAAATATTATTAGATTATGTGAATGGATAGTTATAATTTTGTGTCTAAGTTTATGTTAAAAAATATATATCAAAAGATCACCTCTCTTTTATATGTAAATATATTTTCTCATACCAGCTGAGGTTGATCTATTATTAGTTAATTGTCAGTCAAAATACAAATATGCTAGTTTTCCACAATACCATACCAAGAGATATTGTTAAAATTGAAAGATTCAATATCTTCATTTCTAGGAAGCGTACACTGTTGTGAATCCAATATTTTTGAAAACTACTTATCATCTGTTGAGACTTCAGAAGATCTTACCATAATAGTTCGTACTCTTCTCTCTTTATTGACTGAATATAGCTTTTGAATTTCACGTTTAGGTGAGAAAACTTGAGAGAAGGCAAATGGACGTGTATTCGTGCAGGAAGGGGCTTGAATTCAGTTTCAAAGACAACTTGTCGACAGCATGGTCTGGGATCAATGTTTTCCCCATATAATAGTCAAGTGAAAAGGCTCGTTCAATGCTTCATCTGCTTTAGTTAGATGGCTCCAGGTCAACTTTCCTTATTTCTCGACCACTTAGATAATATAAGATGATTAAGATGATAAGATGGTCACACAGAAGTTAGATGCTTTAAAAGAAGGTAAGACCTAACGTGAGCTGGAGCAACTTCAAGGATTGCATTGAAGAAATGTCGCTAAAAATTGACCTACGCATGGCAGCGATAAACTTCCTAACATCGCTGCAGTTCATGCCCTTCAGCTCAACTAAGAAAAAGTAGCTTAGCATAAACACGCCAAAGTAGGGATAAATACATAGACACCCCCGATATTTGACCTAAGTAACACTCTTACCCCTGTTATTCATAAAGTAACATAAACACCCCTAGAATTGGAAAACATTGGGGTCTTGCAATAAAAATAGGAGTCTTAATGTTACCTAAAATATCAAAATATGGGTCTTTATGTTACTTTATGAATAATAGGGGTGAGTTTATTACTTAGACCAAACCTTGAGGGAGTCTATATATTTACCCTCGCCAAAGTACTACTCCTCTCTCATTCCTCACTCCAAATTTTGTGGAGTCATGAGCCTCTCCGTATAATCTCGTGCTCCGTTAAAAAACAAAATTAAAACTTAATCGTCTGTTAGAGGAGCAGGTTGTAATATAAGAAAGCGGAATTCCCGTCGACCCTTTTTTATTTGGTAATAATTAAGGCCCCCGACTTTTCCAAAAATTACAAGAAACCCTCGACCGTTAATCTCACCGCGTTAAAAAAAACTTTTCTAAGGGTATTATAGATATTTCAGCTTATTAGTAATTTAAAAATGAAATAATCCTATTTGAAAAATTAATATACACCAGATATTTGAAACGTGGCAATGGGCCACATATTTCTCCAAATTCCCCCTTTTTTTCTCAAAGTTTTAGGAATTAAAAATCGTTAGAAGTAAATATATAAACACCCTTGTGGTATAATCAAAATATAAATTTACCTCTGTTATTTATAAAACAATATAAAAATCTCTATTTTAATATTTTAAATAATATATAAATTCTTATTTTTTTCATTCAAGACCCTATATTTACCGATTATAGGGGAGTTTATGTTAATTTATGAATAATAGGAATGAGTTTATTAGTTCGGATATACTTGTCTATGTATTTACCCCAAAATCCCTCCTTCATCCATCGCCACCAACTCCTCTTACTAGCCTTCTCTTTCGGCACCTCTATCTCCATTGTCGACTCTCACTATCTCTAGGTCATCTCAACAATTCCTCTCTCCTCACCCACTGCCACCAAGTCCTTTGCATCTCTCTCGCTCGTTACCTCCGTCCGCTAGACCCTACTCTCTCCTCTTTGCCACTTAAAATTCGAAAAAATTATAATAACCCCCTAATTAAATTTGAAGAAACACTTAGCCCCAAACTTTTACTAAACTAATATTTATCCCCAAAAAAATTATCACTGTTTTCTCAAAACTAACACTTATCCCCCAAATATTTGGAGGGTAAGTGTTAGTTTTGAGAAAACAGTGGTAATTTATTGGGGGATAAGTGTTAGTTTAGTAAAACTGTAGGGTTAAGTGTTTTCTTGAAATTTAATTGGGGGTTTAGAGAAATTTCTCATTAAAATTCCTGTAAACAAGATTTCTTCAAACAATCTTGTTTTTATTAAAGATTTTTCAATACAAAAGGAAGTAAAGAACCAATTTATCGAAAAAGAAGAACAAGGCCCTCAACTTTCTTTTTAAATATTTCAGTCCACTGACAATTCTAAATTAACAAAGACAAATTAAATAAAGATGATTACTATCCCAGGACAAATTCAGACAAGGACCCATTAAGAAGATATGAAGATAATCCAAATGAGTCAAGTTTTTACGTGTTTTGATTTGGGCAGGTATTGGACCACATTAAGAAAGAGTTGTGGGAGAGGTCAAGATACACAAGTTTTATGGTGTTGAAGGAAGAATTTCTCTGACCGCTCAATTAGATTTCAAAAAAATATTAACCCCACACTTTTATTAAATTAATAATTATCTTTAAAAAAATTACCATTGTTTTCTCAAAACTAACGTTTATCCTTTAAATATTTGAGGGGTAAGTGTTAGTTTTTTAGGGATATTTGGAAGGTAAAGTTAATTTAATAAAAATGTGAGATTAAGTATTTTCTTCAAATTTAATTAGGGGGTTATGTAATTTCCCCGGTGATGAAGTGATTAACAATTATTGGGTTTGGAGAAGTTGTTATGAGCCAGATTGAGTCGAGTGAGTTGACTCGGTTTCTAATACAGTGACTGCCAAACATATGACAGGGGCTTGAGCCTGGCTCGGACCATGAATCGAGGGAACGAGCTGGGTTTTCTGTAATAGCGGCTTTGACTGTGAGAGGAGCGAGTCCTTGGTTGAGAGAGAAAACGAAAGGAGTAGTGAATAAGAGTACGAGGACGAGTTGAAGAAGCACTGTTTCTATACTTTTTATGCGTAGTTAGTAGGCTTTAGTAGCATCGTTTTCTATTAATTCATATTGATGATGCCTACAAGCAACCAAGTGTTGCAGAGATATAGAAGAAGAAGAAGAGACGGGCAAAGGCTAGAAGACTGCAAAGAGTAAGTGGCCATGGGTGAAGGATTGGGATCTTCTTTTTCTAAAATTTATACCATTTTACTACTTTTATTGAATTATATATATTTTTTGTGACCCATTGCCGTGTGCCGTCAATTTACTAATAAACTAAAATGTTTATAATGCCCTTGGAAAAGTTATTTTAACGTGGTGAGATTAAGCAGTTGGAGGTTTTGAAAAAGTCGGGAGACTTGGAGAGATTTTGACAAATAAAAGAGGGTCCACTGATATTGTTTCTTCTGTGAGAAAACAATATTGGAAAACAAACGATACCACAGCATCACCTTTACATCACTTACTCACTCAAGGTAGATTACTCATTTGACCTGGCAGAAAAATAAATCCAATCATCACAGTTTCGTAGATGTTACCGGTATCTACTCTCCGGCTGGATAATGTGCTAAACAGGCTGATTAGGTGACTCTGAGTCAATTTTTTACTATAATGACTAAGATTAGATGGGAGACATCACGTCTGTTTCTGTCTTCACATCAAAAAGTATAAACCTCTGTTAGGGTCCAACCAGAGCGCACCTGCCAAAGAGTGGGGAATCCAAATTTTTGTCAAAAGCATTACGGGATAAATAGATAAATACATAGATATCCCCAAGGTTTGGTCTAAGTAACAAACTCATCCATGTTATTCATAAAGTAATATAAAGACCCATATTTTGATATTTTAAGTAACATTAAAACCCCTATTTTTATATGTCAAGAACCCCATGTTTTCCAATTCTAGGGGTGTCTATGTTACTTTATTAATAACAAGGGTAAGATTATTACTTAGACCAAACCTCGGGGGTGTCTATGTATTTACCCCAAAACATTGCACCCGGTGCACGCCAGCCAAAGCGCTAGTTGAACACAGTTTTGAAATTCTCTGCTACAGAACAAATATGAAAAGAGCAGTCCAGGTGAATCCAATTTTGCTAATAATAACTAAACTTACATCGGAGACATCTTAGCGGTTAAAGCGACGTGATTAAGTACTGCAAAAAGTCACACACATATACAATAAAACTAGTACAATTCCACTAGAATTCCTGTATCACAGAAAGAGCATTATAAATTACAAAATAAATTAAAAAAAAAAAAAGCAAATGAAAATTACAATATATATTCCATTCATACAACTTACATACAACTTAATCGATTCCCACCCTCCAATCACTTGATACTATTTAGATTCTTCAAATTAAAAATAACTAGGTAACCATAATCCCTCATATTTCATGCCCATCATGTATAACAAATCCCTGTTGACCACTAAGAAGCATCAAAATTTAACTGATATTTGATTGCCATGCTTTGAATTCAACTCCACCTCATCCACAAAAGGCAATTTGGTCCATCCCGCTGCGTTCTTTATCCCAATCCTCCTACGCATAAAGACAGATAAACTTAGAAGCAAACACACAGCAGCAACCAGAGGAACCAAAACACCAATATTTCCCTTTGGCCAACTCTTCAAGAGCACCCCTGCACAGTGTTCTCCGTCAAGAATACCCATTGACCTATTCAACTTCATGATTTCAACAGCATTCAAAATACCATCAACAGCATAAGCAATGCTCTTATCTGAAGGTCCAACACTCACACTTAAAACCCCCGGATGATCGCCATAAACCACAAAGTCCGCATAAAATGGAGAAGCCAATGAATAATCCGTAACCAAAGAGAGATCCAAATCCTTATAAGCTAAACTCCCGTTAACATAAACGTTGAAAAACAGCAAGCCAACAGATATACTTGCAATATCACAAAAATGCAACCTAACAAGATACTTATAACCTTCAATCACAGGAAACTCCCAAGTCATTTTCAAATTAGGAATTGAAGCATTCTTGCTAGCAATCACACGAGCAGTATTATATATGTTATCCGGACCAACTTCTGGGCTTGCCCCTCCACTCTGATACCTGATCCTACCACTAAAATATACCCTTTTTAACCCATCACTAGATTTCAAGAATTCATCATCAGGCATCCAAAACCTCCACAAACTATCATTAAACGGCGTCACTTTAGGGCCACCCACGTTTACCCTATACATAACTTCAAGCGCTTGTTTACTTAAACCATCAAACTTCTCAATCACATCACCATTCACAAACTGGGCAGTGTCCAAAATCAAATCTTTAGGTGCAGATATCACTTCAATGGCATTAATAAATGAAAATTTCGATTTTTTAGCAGGAATAAACGAAATTTCAAGCTTTTCAGACTGAACCCAGATCAAATACTCCTTAACCAACATGTTGCTATGAACCCCACTAAAATTGCTCAAAACGACATACCCATTAACCAAAACGTGGAATTGAGAATCACAGAAATCAATTTTCGAAGAATTGAATTGATGAAAATGGAGGCGTACCATGTGGGTCCCCTGCTCTCTGATCTTGAAAATATACTTTGATGGCCTCTCGAAAATCCTGGCTGAGTTATAAATTTTGGGTAAAGTAGGGTTCTGGTCGCCGAGTTGGATCGACCGAGTTGACGAGGTCGATAGATCTGAATTGGAGCGTGATGAGTCGGAAACAAAGAGGCGATTATCTACGGTGGCGTCCACGGTGGAGCCGCAGTCGACGAGGTAGTTGTCAACGGGAGAAAAGGAAGAGAGAGCGTAGACATAGAGGGATGATAAAGAGAGTAATAAGAGAAATAGATTTGGGTTTGTACGCAAGGTCTCCATGATTAACAGAAGCAATACTTCAGTCTTGCGTTGAGTAGTTGATGAACATGAGCTTTTGTGCAACCGAGTCGGAGACGACTGAGTTGAGGTCTACGCGTACTGACAGCTGTTACACGTTGGCGCACACTATTCGTCTATTGGGTCGTAGTTTACCCGTGTTACGCGTATTGGGCAACGACCGAGGAAGCATAATAAAACGGTGCGTTCCAAAAAAATGAATGTTGACAGAATATTAATTAAATGGCATTAGTATTGATTTCATGCATGGCTGGTTGATAGCGCAAGCTTATGTGATAGGTTAAATTTTTAGGTATTATTATTCCAAACAACTCTTTTTTTTTTTTTTTCGAGATTTACATGAAAGATAAGTTCTCTAATGAACAATGAAATGCTCTTTGTTTCTAACAGGTGGACGCGGGTTTCCAATCCAAATCCCATCCTTGGTGAGAAATTTTCTACTGGTAAAAGAGATTAAATTAATCGTAAGAATCTTTGAAAACGAGAAAGATTTTGATTTTGAGACAAAATATATGGAGGTAAGAAACCTGGGTAGCTGTTTCCTTCCTGACTTCTGTCAGCGAATTTCAACAATCTCTTTTTCTTCTCTGCATTCATCTACGTCAATCACCATGGTGGCTCACACCAGAAGTTGATAAAAATGCTGACTAAAGCTAAAGAGCAACAGTGCATGCACATCTTTGTAATGAATAATGTACTACATGGAATATAAATCTGAACAAATATATATATGCATGAACGGCCGGCTACGTTCTATCTATAGAATGGGTGACAAAAATTTCAAACAAAGAAAAAATATGGAAATTAAGAAGAAGAAAAATGTCTTGACGATAATCAAGTTCTTTTTCTCTTTTTGTTCTTTCATCTATAAGTTCGACTATAGGCAATTTAACGAACAAGAATAAAGGTACGTATTTCAATGCTGTTGCAGCCACTCTTTAATTGCCGAACGAAGAAGGTTTGTCATGGGTGAAGTGTCATGACCATTGTCCAAACATCCTCTCAAATCTCAACGCCTCTGCCTCCTACGTAAACCCTAAAACCCATCAGCTGCTACGTGCGGGTCTTGCATGCTTCCTGCAAGTTCAACCAAACAGAAGGAATGACTCCCATTCAGCTTCAAAGGAACTTTCTTCAATAGTAAAATTTTATATTTATAATTTTTTATCCTAACATTTTTATCATATATGTTCTCGATACATGTTAAGAAAACTATGATCTAAAAATTATATATGAAGATAATGATAAATCTATTTTTCTAATTTATTGGTTTATATGAGGATTAAGAAGAGTTTCAATAGGAAAATGATTATTATGTGAATGAAATTTATGTGGTATCTGGTCTGGCATAAAAGGTAAATGAGTGATATCATAAATCATATTTCAAAATTTTAACATTCAAGTGATGCTATAATCTTTTAGAAAATCATATCATTTATCATATGAATCAATCACTTGTTATATTTATTAAGTATTCACATAACATTAATACATTAAGCCACATTACTTAAAAGATATAAATATTTTCATTTATAGTTTAATATAAGAATATTTACTTGAATTTTTTTAAAACTATCAAAACCCACTGAATCAAAAACTAATCAAGAATCCTCAAAATTTAAACACTGACGTATAAGACTTAACAGAATAAGGACAATTTTGTTATTTAAAATTTATTTTAATTTTTATTATTATTTTGATCTATTTTCTTCTTCTTCTTCTTCTTTTCTTTCTTTCTCTTTCTTCCAATCAAACATAAACTTTCTTTTTCCTTTCTATCACAGTCCCATCTTACCTTCCTTTTTTTTGCGCATTGTTTGACTTTTTCTCTTTCTTTTCGTCATTCCTTAAAATGATGGCTAGATGTTTGGAGTGTTGTTGGAGTTGGTTGTAGTGGACGGATGTTTGCGTGGTGGCTGAGGTGGTTGGATCGACGGTGACTGAAGCCATAGTTGCGCGACGATGGTGGATAATCTTTACCATGACGAAGGCATTTGGGTATTTCAAATATACTTTTGTTTGAATGAGTGATTTTATTTTCAATTTATTGTGATACACAGTTTACAGAACAAGATATCCAGTTTCATATGGTATGTTCTTGCAATATATTTTCCGAAAGTTTTACACAGTGGATTGTTCTATTGGAAATTGGGTCATTTTACTCGAATTACACGTAGCAAAATAAAACGTTGCTTCCAATAAAAGTACATATTTACAGAATAATTAAATGGCATTGGTGTTGATTTCAAGTATACATGCTTATGAAGACGTTAAAATTTTATGATTAATATTATTCCAAAATAAAGGAAAATTTTCATTAAGTGTAAGCTCCATGAAGATCATCAAATCGAAATTTAAATAACTCAAATTTTCTTTCGTGATTTATATGAAAGATAAGCTCTCTAACAAAAAATTGAATGCTCTTTTTTTCTAACCAAGTGGACGTGGGTATCCGAATCCCATCTTTAGGTGAGAAATTAAGAATTAATATGGTTCTACTGGTAAAAGAGATGAAATTTTAATCGTAAAATTCTTTCAAAACAAGTAAGAATTTGACTTTGAAAGGAAATATATGAGGGATAAAACCTAGCTAGCTGTTTCCTACCGACTGCTGTCAGCGAATTTCAACAATCTCATTTTCTCTGCATTCACCTACATCAATCACGATGGTGGCTTTCTTCTTAGTTGGCAAAACCCTGCAACAATTTCTCCTTGGAGGCTGCAGCCCAAAAACAAGCAGAAATGAAACACTAAAACACAACCAAAAAATATCAAATTTGAAAGACATGCAAGAAGATCCTTGGCTGCATGAAATTAAGTTTCTTTACCTTGTCCCACATATGAGGATTAGGTTTCTTGTAAACCTCCACCCTCTCAATTCGAGAGGGATCTGCCATCTTCCAGTCACAGGGTGGGGTTGCCATCCGATAAAGATTATACTGACCAGCCGTTTGGTTTGAACTCGCATTGTATAATGCAGTGGACAGAAAATAAACATATGGATTCTGGCAAGGGTGGGTGCTAAGAGGGCGAGTGTTGAATGCAAATGCACCGTCATCTCCTCTCGAGTTCCAGTCTATAAACGTTTTAGCTGGAGTTGCCATTTCTTTGGCTGGAATTATTCCCCGTATTATTTGCACAGCATATCCCCAGGCTACAGATACGGTCCAGCTCCTAGTTGTATCATAACAAAACGATTGTTGAATCAGCGCAGCTGAGTCTAACGCCATTGACACCTTTAGGCGTTGTACGGACTGGAACCGGTCCATGTTTGGGAAGATGGATTCGACCATGTCTAAGTGGTGCAAAGAGACTAGAGGTGCGATCGGGTGCGCAGCCAGGAAGCCAAAGAGGTTTCCAAATAGATCAAACTGTAGAATAAGTAATTTTATGAATTAGTGAACGAATATTACGTACTACTCATCCCAACTCCCTATAATGATGGAGGGAGTTGTGGCTTACCTTTAAAATGCCGGGAACTGGAATTAGGTAAGGTCCCTATTTATCGACAAGTTTCCTAAATTATGGATGCCGGGATATAGATGACCATTTTATCACGTAACTTTTTGTAATTGTGATTGATTATAACTCTTTGTGAGTGGAAGCTTAATAAAAGGATTAGATAATATCGATTAAATTTAAATGTCAATCTTATCAGAAATCACAACTTATCACTTCTAAAATTATCATTTTCCATCTATTAACATAAAATTTATAGAACTACAACCCCGGTTAAAGCCTGACTCTATCAATTTCAATAAGAACAAAACTATGTTATTGTTACATGATAAATTGAATGACAATTTTTTTGTTTTTTGAAATAATTAATAAACAAACTAACCTGGTGAAATCCTTGTTCCCTGGTGAGAGGAACACCGAGCTCCGTCAAGCAAGCGTGAATCCTTTCGTCGGACCCGTACAAATCGGGATATTTGAGTAAGCACCGATCTAGCATTTTGTCCAGAGCTTGTGCTAAAGGATAACTTATAGCGAACCCACCGCCACCAAACGCCATACCATAATAGAAATTTAAATTCTGAACATGAGTCTCCGATGGACCTCCTATATAATAAAACTGGTTATGGTCGTAATTTGACAAAACCCTTACCAAATTATCAGCAATGAAGACGGTATCATCATCCCCCATCACAAACCATCTTACATCCTTCATGCCTAGCCTCAAAGTCTCCGAAACTATCCTTGCCATTCGTATCGCGTCCCGCGTTCCCAAGGGGTGTTTGTACTGGAACTTTGATGTGTCGCTTGAAACCTTTGCTGGCGGCAAAAAGTCGTATTCATCAGCGTTGTACTTGACGGCTTTGTCGAACCAAACGTGGCCTCGCATTTCCTTTGATCTCCACCATAACTTGACGTAGTTTTTCCTGTGATGCCATGTGGATGACGAGGCTCCAATGCCGAAAACTATGTGTTTGAGGCTTGTCTTCTCTACCGGTTGTAGGGTTTCTTTGTTTTCATGATTTGTAGATGATGTGGATGGTGTTGTTGAGGCATTGTTTTGAGATTGAGATTCATGATGAAGTGCGTGGATAAGAGGTTGTTGGCCTGAAGAATTTGAAGAATACAATAATCTTAATGAATAGAAGACGTAGGGTAGAGAGATTATGAAAATGAAGCTGATCATCGTTTTCGGAAGAGTCCAAAGACTTACGTAAGAGTTTTTCATGATGAAATCCCTGGAAAGATTTTCTGGATCTTTACTTTGAGGACTTCTCATTATTTTTTTGAGAGGTGAACAAAAAGAGAGAAAAAAATAAAAAAGAATGTTTATATCATGGTCAATATTGAAGTTGGCTCCTCGTTTCAGGATTTAGAAAATTGATAGACCAGGAGTGTCCCTCTCTGAAAGGTAACTGATAAATCAATAGTTTGTGAATTCTGATTGACCAAATAATTAAAAAAATAGACTGCTTTCATAAAAATCAGAGAATCCAACTCCCGCAATAATTGCCTTCTCCATCTAAAAATAAAAGTTAAAATTATTATTTACTGGATTATTTTAATATATTAAAAATTGATTAAAATATTAGATCATAAATGTTTAAGATACTTATATATTAATAAATAATTTTAAATTTTTAAATGATAAGAAAATATTTATTATCTATAATTTTAAACTGAAATTTAAAATTTTTTTATGGCTTTTTTTCCTTTGGTGAGTTGGTGGATCTTGGACCAAGCCTCTTAATCGGATTGTTAAAAATGCTTTGTTGTGGTGTGTGTGTATATATATAAAGCTAGGTTCAGGAGATATAAATTTAAATATAATTTGTAAATATATTGTAAACCATTAGATGATATTAAAATTAATTATTCAGATTACCTATGAGTCTCCAAAATTTTAATATAATATTTTTTCTAATAAAATCTCTTTCCAAGCATTAAATGTTTTGTCTCTTCTCCTAATTCTCTTTCATTTTTCTTTTTTATCTTATTTTTATTTCCATCTTTTTTTTCAACAAAAAAAATACAAAATCATAAATTAAATTCTTAAATAATTTTCAATAAAAAATCAATAATCACAAATTATATTCTTTTATTTATAAATAATTTACAAAAATTATGTATCTTTAACAACCATTGTGATATTATTTAAGAATTTTTATTTTTAATAAAAATAACAAAACACAAATTAAATTCTTTTACTTATAAATAAGTTATACAAATTATTTAAGAATTTAATTTATGATTCTATATTTTTATTGAAAAAAAGATTAAAACAAAAATTTGATGAAAGAGATTTAGGAAAAGAGACAAAACATTTAATGTTTAGAGAGAGATTATATTAAAAGTTTAAAGGCTCATTAGTAACATAAACCATCAATTTTAATATCATATAATGGTTAACAATTTGTGTTTAAATTTGCGTCTTATGAACCTGTCTCATAAATATATTATTATGTAACTTATGTTGTGAGACAAAGTNTTTCTAATTTAGGCTTGTTTATGTTCTTTTTTTTTTAATGGACATCATTTTCTCAAAGTTATTACTTTTCGCGCTTTAAATGATAGCGTATGTTGTGTTGCAATCTTTGTTTGAAAAAAGAATTGTAAGGATCATTAAAATTTAATGTAGGAAATGTCATGTTGAGATTGTAGGGCACAACTAAAAACACAACACATTCTAATATTTTAGTAGACTCATTATCTCATGTAAACCACTATCGATTTGATAAATAACTTGCGTCAGAAACATAAGAGTCAGACAACTAATTAATCATGAGAATATCTACACATCCTACAAGAACTTAACGCACTACATTCGTTCAAAACTTGTTACAAATAGTTGATTCCATTTTACATTACAACATCATTAAATACACGAAAAAAGATAGATTTAAAAATATAACCAAAATCACTAAATAGACGAAAAAATATAGGTTTAAAAATATAAAACATAAATCAATGCATATTTCATAATTAATTAGTTGTCTAACTTTTATGTTTATGATGCAAATTATTTGTGAAATCT
>JANLJB010004287.1:365-37728 GCA_026212285.1 Bursera cuneata
GCATGAAAAACATGGTGTATTGCAACTGTCAATTCCACCACTGCCAAACTGGCCCTGAAGGACTTTTGGGTTTTTCGCATTATAGATGACAATTCTGAACGGACTTCATCTGCTAATTGTTTCAGTTCCTGCACAGACCAACCATTACAAATAACTGAGTTGTCAAGAATGTGAAAAAAGCAAATAAAAAAAGTATCAAAAACATCAAACACTAACCTTGAGAGTTAAGTTCTTCAAGCGGAGAGGGTTTTCAACTGCATCAAGTATTGGCGTTGGATTTCCCTCCCAAAAGAAATCATCAAAATCAGGTAGAGAACATACTCGACTAACTAATGCAGGCTGCATCAACAAATTTTAAAAAATTAGCCTCCTACATAACAACGAGAGATTATATAAATTATCTCATAGTGATAAATTTGGCTCCATTCTAGTTCCAGCAACATATTTTCTCAGAGCTTAGATAATTAAATCATCTTTTATTTCTTAAACACAATCTAGAACTATTAATTACTATATAAAATCAATCTACTAAGGAATTATACACATCCATGAAAACCTAGAAGTAACAGAAGGATTAAAAAAAAAAGTTGGGGAGCAGACTGCCCAAGATGACTAATTCACTTAAGAGACCAATGCATATAATGGTGCAAATCAACTGTGCTAACAGGGAAAGAACAGGATTCCCTAGTAAAATGAATCACAAAATCATTCAAGGCTTAGTATTGTTGAATTAAGTTCAATAATCGAATATAACAAGTTATGTAAGTACCTCAAAACTTGAAGTTTAGTGAAAAAGAAAATTACTTTATCAATTCATCATAAATTCTTAACGTGCCAAAATATACAAACTAAAATACAACCAAAAGAAAAAAGAGTAAATGACGCTGTAATACAATCAGCAATGTAATAACATAGCATCACAAGCAAGAACATTGATAGTCCTATAAATTGATAAACAAAACAAATTATAAATGCACACCTTGGAAGTAGTATGGGAAACAGAAGTTGGGCACAAGTTAATTTTTGAAATTTCCAATTGATGAAAAAAATTAGAGCTTACGAACTCCATTTTTCCAAGACCAAGTTTTCCATGGAAATGAGCAGTGAATCCAAATGGGTATTGAGTTGAAGCAGCAACCATGTGGAAGAAAACAAACCCAGTTCTCCAAAATTGATGTAGTTCAATAAAAGAACCAACTTTGAGAGCTCAGTTGCAGGAACAAAGCCGAAAATTTTAATCAAGTAATGAAGAGAAAAAAGTGTCAATGAGAGTGCTGAAAACGTCACAAAAAATGGTTAATGAGACACAGGAGAAGTTGCAGAGAACGGAAAGGCTAGAAAAAGTTTACTAAAACTGAGAACAAAATTAAATTTAAAAACTTGAGAGAGAGAGAGAGAGAGAGAGAGAGAGAGAGAACGTGGAAGGAGACAAGTGAAGCATAACTTTGGTACTCGAGAGTATCTGTGTTATACATATTCTTAAAAGCTTCATTCGGTTGATTTTTGGGATCAAAATGAAACAGCACTTAGTTTTTGGGCTCTACAGGGACTGTTGAGAAGCCCAAATAAATCATTCTAATTGGGCCTCTCTTTTTGGGTTTCCTTGACAAACCCAAACCCAAAAGCAAAAAAAAAAAAAACTCTCTTGCAAGGAAAGTTTAGGAAACATGAATGTGCCTTGCCTTAATAGCAACATCTGCCTGTTTGATTAGTCTCATCCAACAATGTTTTANGAGAGAGAGAGAGAGAGAGAGAGAGAGAGAGAGAACGTGGAAGGAGACAAGTGAAGCATAACTTTGGTACTCGAGAGTATCTGTGTTATACATATTCTTAAAAGCTTCATTCGGTTGATTTTTGGGATCAAAATGAAACAGCACTTAGTTTTTGGGCTCTACAGGGACTGTTGAGAAGCCCAAATAAATCATTCTAATTGGGCCTCTCTTTTTGGGTTTCCTTGACAAACCCAAACCCAAAAGCAAAAAAAAAAAAAACTCTCTTGCAAGGAAAGTTTAGGAAACATGAATGTGCCTTGCCTTAATAGCAACATCTGCCTGTTTGATTAGTCTCATCCAACAATGTTTTATGAATCTTCTAATCGTACAAGCAATTGTTATTGAAAAATATATATATATAATTTTATTTAATTTCTTGATCAATTTCTGCTCCATTCAGTTCTCTAAATATGGTGAGAAGTTACGACAGAATTCAATATATAGTATGTAGAAACAAACTGTACAGATTAAATAACAACAAACAGCGATGTTCATGCTAAAATTCCCAAACGGAAAATCCTTCAAATAACGTACATGCTATATATAAATATCACTCTTGTCTCTGTGGAGCCACAATAGCAGAAGGAAGATCAGGCAGCTCTGCAAAGTTTTCCAGGTATAATTCATTCCTCTCCTTTGAGTTAATTCAAGTTCATGAATATTTGAAGAGGCGTATCATTGCGATATAGTAGACATCATAAAAACGCATTTATTTTCTTAAAAAAAAAAGGCTCAAGTTTCATAGGAGGATCAGGTCATGGAGTCGGCTAATGATTAGCTAGATACAGTTGGGAGATAGAATGATAAACAGGTCAAAGTCGGCAACCGGCGGTATGCTTGTTCATACTACAACCAGACCAGTTTCATTTTTTATTCATTAATCTCTGCAACAGGATTGTTGTCTCCATCTATTACACATTTAATTCTACTAAAGAAAACAAGACTCAGGATAAATATCTAGAAAAGAAGCAGCTTATAGAATGGTGTCCGTGATATCACCTACTTGTAATTTGTATTGCCAGTTGATATGATAAGTTTAAGCTTTCAAAAAGTATATATTTTAAATTTCCCAGCTAACCAAAACTTGATTTGATTTTACCAATGTATTATTCATTAAAGTTAAAAGCATGTGATTAGGTCAACCTAATCCATTTCCTTCTCCATTGTTCTAGATCCTGATCACTTAAAGTTATTTCGGTACATCTATCATACTTCAACCCTTTTTTTCTCCCTATAATGTGAAAAGAAAATGACATATTTGATCAAACGAAATCAAAGTTTGCTGCATGTCAATAATATCATTAACTTTACATTTAAAATAATTGACTCGCGACTGAAAACAACATAGTATTGATGTATGAATTTGTTTGTATCCATATAAGATATTATCCTCTTTAAACCTCCATTAGTTTAGACAAATAAATTTGTAAATAAAATAAAATAAAATAAAAAAGCTTCCCTGAGATGGGTAAAATGCTTATCTTATAAGGTATAAATGAAACCACTACACGATCTATGTAGGACCCTAATTGAAGCCTGATAAAAACACAATAATTATTATATTTTGTGGTTAATAGAATGTAGAGAATTAGTTATATTTATATGTGGAAATGAAAAGTTTTACACATAATTGTATCGAAGTATTATTATATTATATATGTTATATAATAGAGACAATAATGTTATTCTTACAGGGCATAATGTCGACACATCAGAAACTCTACCAATTGCCTCTACTCCTCTTGCTATTAGCAGCATTAAACTTCTTCCATCTCTCCCATGCCGATGTAGGCAATGCTGCTCACTACAGCCCTCCATACTTACGTAAGTAACCAGCATCTGCATGCCCTAGCTAGCTCATATATATAATTGATTAATTACATCACATAGATAACTGAAACTAACTGGGTGTTTAAATATGTATGTACTATTTGCGTGATGAATGCAGCAACTGCTTGTCGGGGGAGCGATCCATCACAGTTCCCGTCGAGCAATCTATTCGGGGCAGCCGGCGAAGGTGTGTGGGACAATGGTGCGGCCTGTGGAAGACAATACTTGGTGAGGTGCATAAGTGCTGCCGTGCCTGGAGCCTGCAAAGCTGGACAAACCATTCAGATCAAGATTGTTGATCGCGCTCAAACATCAGTGTCTAGACCTTCCAGGGATGGCACTACCCTAGTCCTTTCTACAACAGCTTTTGCAGCCATTGCTAACCCATCTGCGACCTCCATTAACGTTGAATTTGTCCAGTAAGTAATTAATTATTCAATAAAATTATTAATTCATATAAATATTGTTTAACTATAACATCACGAGCGTCGGTAAGATGATAATAACAAATAGTTTCTGTCTGTGCGTCGTGCAGGGTTTAAAGTGGGGTGGTGGTATATTCGGCCGATAAGCTACTTTATTTGTAATATGAACAAATTAAGATTCTATAAGGTCAAATAGGTTCGGTTTGGTTGTTTACTTGTGTACCAGTTGAAGCTGATGGCAAACGTACTTTGGCTTATTTTCGTTTATGTATTCACGTTTGAATAAGAAAAATAATGTCGATCTACACGTATAAACTCTCATAAATTAATCATTAGTCGAATGAAAAGAATATAATATACTTCCAAATGGCTTTGTGCCGTCTAACCTGCCATGCATGATGCCGTAGTATGCAATGCATACGAGTGCATGTCACCCTCTCACCTCTCAACGCGGTTTAAACAATTTTCTTCTGCATGATTAAATCAATTGAAATTATTTGATGAAATGAAAGATAATATGATTTGATCATCAAGACTTGAGAGAAGGCCGAAGGCGGCATGATTAAAGCCACGAATTGTGTGATTTGATGAAATTAATAAGGGTAAATACATAGACACCCTAAGGTTTGATCTAAGTACAAACTCACCCCTGTTATTCATAAAGTAACATAAAGACCCCCATTTTGATATTTTAAGTAACATTAAGATCCTTATTTATGTCAAGACCCCCATATTTTCCAATTCTAAGGGTGTCTATGTTACTTTATTAATAATAGGGGTGAGATTGTTACTTAGACCAAATCTCGGGGGTATCTAGTATTTACCCCAATTAATAATTCTTAATTGTTACATGCCACAGCCACTCGGTCACCATCTAGAACAAGAGTTCGCTGAACGATCTCTCCTAATTAAATTTGACCAGCAAATATTATTTTTACTTTAACCATTGCATAATTTTAAAAGGGTCTTTAATTAACGAGTGTATTTTATGAGAAAATGTTATTAAATCCACTCCTTACAAATCTGAATCTGAACCCTCCGTCAAAGCATCAAATGGTGCAGAATTGAATTGAAGAATGGTTACTTCCATTCAAATGGTTTGATTTGCATGCGTCAGTGTCATGTCGGATGTATGAATTGGGGTCATGAGAGAGCTATATATACTCATTCATTACACACTTTCCAAGTTGCCTACTGATGGGATTCTATGGGAACAAGCATGTGAATTCGCAGATTGGTCAAACAACGGATTCTATGGATTTGGAAACAAACACGTAATTTGGATATGGATCAAATTCGCAATTGGTCAAACATCGGATTCTTTTTTTTTTTTTTAGAGGTTCTAGCCCTTCTGGGAGCATGTTCCGGATATGATTTTTGAATAATGAAAATGTTTTCGGTTGTGTAATCTTATAGTTACTACTCTCTCTACATGTTAGGCTTATAGCTTATTCATGTCAATTTGTCCAACATTTCCCCGCTGGCCATACCAGCCTTCTGAATTTGCGGGTTGCAGCACACGTAATATTTGGCGCAACAGCTACTGAATAATCAGCTATTATTTTGAGGTACCTAAAACTTAGTAGGGCAGGTCCCCGCTGGAGTGGAGTACCAAACTACCGAAAGTTTCGGAGCCAAAAGGGTCACAGGTAAGCATTTGCAGCTCGCAATACTAGTGACCAAGATCTCCAAATTATCATCACAAGAGTCACAACTGGTGCACCAGTGGTGATATGATTCCTCACATTCACTAGTCTAATATCAAGAAGTTCTCCAAGGCTAAAACTATAAGGAATCTGCATATTTAACTTCATTTTGCAAAAAAATTTGGAGAACCACTAGAGCAATTTGCACAAAATTTCAATTTACGGAGTAATTAATCAAGACCAATACAAAATTACAGCACAGTGACTTGTGATAAATTTTTTGGAAATTGAAAAGCAATGGCACTAACGAGAAACATTTATCGTTGTTTTGACAGATCTGGAGGGAGATAAATAAAGAGAAAATAACTTTCTATTCTCCATACAATTCCCGGAACATGTCAACATGAAAAAGCAGTCTTCCCCTTGTCTAGTCCTAGCTAAAGAAAGAAAGAATCCCTCGTAAAATTGCTAGAGAATCATTAGTTCCCCACTTTCCATCTTCTTCCTAGAACTAAACTGATACCAACCTAAATGCTACAGAAGATGAATTGTCCTCAAGTTCTCCTACAAAATGTAAAACATCCCAACACTAGCATCTACCTACGTTCACAACAAAGCTTGCGAAATAGCAGACAACATTGATGCTATCATCTTTTAACCACTCAAAAACCAATGCAATTACCACCAAACACCACATCAAATTTAAATGGAAATGAGTAACTATTACTTAACCTTAGATGGCTGAAACCTTTGGAACATCAACTGGGAACTTTTGGATCTCATCCATCCATGGGTTCTTTTCTTTAGCTGGATTGATAGTCCGCAGAGCCTTCCAAACTGCACTGTTACACTTGAACCCAGATCCAAATGCTATCTGCCATGTCCTGTCCCCCTTCTTTATCCTCCCCTTGGCCTCTGTATAGGCCAATTCATACCAGAGAGAACTGCTTGAAGTGTTACCAAACCTATAAAGTGTCATCCTTGAAGGTTCCATATGCCAGTCCGAGAGCTGCAAGTTCTTCTCCAACTCATCCAGAACAGCTCTTCCCCCCGCATGAATGCAGAAATGCTCAAAAGCCAATTTGAAATCTGGAATGTAAGGCTTAACTTTCATCTTGAAAAGTTTCCTCCCAACCAACGTGCCAAAGAAGAGCAACTGTTCAGACATTGGCAACACAAGAGGGCCCAAGGTAGTGATATTAGTTTTCAAAGCATCTCCAGCAACTGCCATCAGATCCTTTGACAAGGACACTCCAATCCTTCCAGTAGAATCCTCTTGTTGGGTAACACAAGAGAAGCACTTGTCATCAGAACCTTTGTGTGTTCTAACGGTATGAACCAAACTATACTTGGAACGCCATCGATCAGACCTCTTATTTGAAAGCAAAATTGCAGCCCCTCCCATTCTAAACAAGCAATTTGACACAAGCATTGACCTCTCATTCCCAAAATACCAATTCAATGTTATGTTTTCCATGCTTACGACTAAAGCATAGGAATTAGGATGCACCTGAAGAAGATCTTTAGCAAGATCAATCGAGATCAAACCAGCACTACAACCCATTCCACCTAGATTATAACTAACAATATTCCCCCTAAGCTTGTAATGATTAATAATCATTGCAGACAAGGAAGGTGTTGGATTGAACAAACTACAATTCACAACCAAGATCCCAATGTCTTTCGGTTTTAAGGACGTTTTCTCAAACAACTCATCAAGTGCACCAAACATTACAGTCTCAGCCTCTTTTCTAGCCTCAGCCATACAAGGATTGGGAGGAACTCTCAGAACAGCCTCAGGAAGGTAAGTTGACTCTCCAAGGCCAGACCTTTCAAGAATCTTCCTTTGAAACTCAAGATTTTGGTCACTGAAAGTTCCCGTTAACTGGGACCTTTCCATGAAAACCTGCCTAGGGCATTTCCTAGCATCCACTGGCTTATAACATGCAAAATTCACAAGATAAACAGGTCGAGGACGAGTTAGAAAATAAAGGGTCGACAAAAACACGAGCAGAGTGGAGCATACGATCACAGAAATGAGATTGAACCTGAGATGGTCCCAAAGCACATAAAGATCTTGAACTGAGAATGTAGAGAGTTGTGCAGCTATGAGAATGACAAGAGGTGATAAACATAGGTACATTCCATGAGTAATAACGTAATGGTAGCCAAGTTTCACGTATTTCAGTTTCACAGATTGTTTAAAATCGGGAAGTTCGCGGGAAGATGAAGGTTGGATTAAGGGTGACTTTCCCTTTGAATCGGACATTTTTAATGGAGTTTAAAACAGATCAAAATCTAAACAAAGATAGAACCTCAAACGATGATGAGATTTTCTCTGGAGATTCCCAGACTGATAACAAAAGGATATTTAACAAAAGGCTTGATTTATCAGGAAAAATATATCAAAAGATGAACTTTGCAACACAGAATCAGAAAATGCAACTTGAAGGAGCTATAGAATCCCTGCAAAAAAAATGGAGACTTGTTGTCAGAAATCACTGGAAAAGAAAGATTTCATGCATGCTCATACAATAAAGGATGATCCTTTAAATCTTACATGTGATCTACAGAATTTTTCTTCGCTAGAAACAGAAATGAATCAACTACAGACCTCTAAGACATAACAAATAAAAAAATACAAGGAACCCAATTTAAGAAATGTAGATTTAAAATGAAAAGCAGAAAATAAAGCTGACCTTCAATGTAAAATCTGGCCAGAGATTGCTTTGTTCTTGACTGAGAAATCAATGGACTTGATATCATAGAAACAGGGAGAGCGAGAGGAAGAGCGGAGGAAGTTATGGTGGTTTTCAAGTTGTTTTAAATAATGAGGGAAAATGCAGGGGAGAGTGGAGAGTGCAGTGCAGGCTTGGGCCGTTTGGCGAGTAATAGAGGAATGAATGTATATAAGTACATCGGTTTATGCAGGCTTCTCTTCTCTTTTCTTCTCCTCCATGGATTAGGTCCACTTAACTATTAATTATTTATTTATTTATGCTTAATCTCTTCAAAGAATGGCACAAAAATTAACAAAATTGAGACTCTATTTGAAAATTAATTCACGCTAAAATGATTTAGTAATATTATAAGTACAAAGACTGTGTTCTAACTTTATATCTTAACTGTGACAATTTGTGAGTTGTAAGGTAAATTTATTAATATTTATTATTTTGATTTTAAGTATTCATCTCATCATATATCAATTAGATATAAAATTTGGATACAGACTTTGTACCTATAAAATTATTCAAAAAGATTGTTTATTTTGAGCATTAATATCAAACCAAAAAAAATAATTAACTTGGAAAAGAAAAAATTGATGATTACTATATATATATATATATTCAGTAATGTTGTTTTTATATATAAATTATACCACTCACTCAAGATAAAAAAAGACAATTTTTTTTTTGTTAATTAGGTTTTAGTTAATAATGTTGTATTTAAACCTAATATGTGGACTTTGTTTCTACGTGTTTTTATCTTCAAATTTGTCAACCTGTTGATCCGATGGAATAGAATTATGATATCTAAATCATTTTTTAATGAGTCCTCATAATTTAGGTCTTTCTCTTTTTTCTTTTTACTTTTCTTATTTATTTATAAAATAGTTTTAATGACATATGTTAAGACTTAAAAATATATATATTCATATGATTACAATCATTAATTTATCTTAAAAATTATGTTAAATTTATAGTTTCACTATATTCCATTATTTTTGTAATAAAATATATATTTTTTAAGGGAAATTAATGATTGAAATAATGGTAATATGTTTTTTCCAAGGTCTTAATATGTACAATTAAAGACATGTTAAAACTGTTGGGATTTTTATTTATTTCCTAATTCAAGTTGACTTCTACAAGATGTTAAAAAAATATAAGAAATAAGAAAATAGAGTTCTATAATATATAAAAGTTATACTATAAATGTAGGAGTTGATAATCACATAAGGTAAACATCCTTGTAAGGATGTGAAAAAAGAAAAAAAAAAAAAAGAGATGTAAACAATACCGGGATTGAGCATCATCTATGGATGTAGGTAATTGATACCGAATCATATTAAATATTGTGCTTCTTTGTATGATGTGATTGCTTTTCACTTATTATCAATTTCGATTATGTTACTTGTTTATGTTATTTTAAAACTGTACTTAGTATTTCTTAGATTATATTGAGATAATGGAAGTGTACTTCACCAACATCAATTCAGGATTTTTTTCAACAAAAATATGTCATAAAGTGAACGGAGGAGTGAAATAAAAGAAGTCGGCATAATAAATAAGCAATAAATAAGAAATAGTCAATTTGTATGTCTAACTTTATAAAATGAATGGAGAAGTGAAAAAAAAAAGGCACATAATAAATTAACAATAAATAATGAAATGGTCATTGGACCTCAATTTGAATGCCTAAGCGGCTAAGCCTAACTTCATTAAATGAAAGGAGGAGTAAAATAGAACGACCTATAGGGTTTAATCTAACAAGAAAAGAAAATCAATAATATAATAATAATAATATTATCATTATTATTTTAAACGTTTTATTTTCTTCCACTTTGAGTGTGAGTGAAATGGAGTATAAATCCAAATTATGGTTATGTGTCACTTATGTATGTAGTGGTTGAGATAGGCATGAACACCTCTTGCCCAGGACTCAGGATTGACATAACTCTCCTACTTAAACAAGATTTTGTAAATTCGGAGAGGTTGCGGCCTGCCAGGAACCTCAACCACATAGAATTAATGCGGGCTCATAGAAAATAACGAGCTTGAGACAGAGGAGAGGAGAACTGCTTTGCCATTGCCAGTGTTGTGTATAATCCAAACGACGCAGACATCAGTTGTATGGTCCCCGTTTGACACCACACTGAAGCACTTTCTCGATTAATTGTATTGCGTTGTGCTACCCTACTCACTGCTTCATCAAATATTGTAAGCGTCGCTGTCTTTTGCTGGCATTGATAAGAATAAGGCTAGCTTTAAATGCAAAAATCCAAACAAAACAAACGAGAGAGGACGAGTAATAGGATGGCTTTGATCGTCTTTTGGAAACCTTGAAGAGGTGATACGCAAGCCCCTGTATATGAAACAATTAGCTTAAAGTACTGCACTGCACCGATGAAGAAGAATTTAAAAGAAAGAAAACATGGTCAGCGAAAAGTTTTCCATGTTTGATCACATGCTATGCTACCATTTACTATTTCACGATTTTACTTGTGCCTTTGACAAACTGTCGAATGGCCCATGTTCACCCAACTCTGAAGCTTTTCAGCCAAAAGGGATCTCAAGCAAAATAATTACTCCAAAGGTTAAAAAGACAACCGTAAAAGTGAAACCTTCCAAAAGATAAAATCATAAAAAGCAATTTGGCATCGAATCTCGACTTACATCTTCAGATTGGCCATTTGATGGTAGGGACTAGGGACTCCTTCCAACCAAACCTACTCTCAAAATATTAATATTAATGGGTCCCCTCCTATTATCGCAGCCATCTGTAATAAAAAAGATAAAAGAGATCTTAATTGTAAATTTACTTTATTATTAGCCAGCTAATATCCCACCAGGCACGACATCAGCCAAAAACATAGTCGAATAATAATGTCTCCCGCACACTTAAAAGGCAAGAAAATTGATTTTCTTACTGAGAAATAACGAGGGATCCGCTAAAAGCTATGCTGGTCGAAATTTCTAACCTATAACTAAACCAAAATATAAATAAAAATGGTACAAGAGACTAATACTACGTTACTGTTTTGGACTTCACTACCAAATTATAACTTGAAAACATATGGACATGAATGTTGAGGGATCTGAGAGGTATCTCTAAACCTTTTTCAAATAGCAAACAAATGGCGCAAGCTATCTTCATACTGAACTTATGTGGTATGATCTGTTAGTCTTTCAGGAACGCCACTTCGGAAGCCAAGGCAATATGATCACTACCCCATTTCTGAAAAATAAAGCCAATGTATTCCAATTTAGAATATCATAATTTCCAGATTTGTTTGCTTAATACACAAGCAGTGTAACTTTCCTAAACTTTTTAAGGGGGCTGCAAACTTAAGACAGCCATTATACCTTTGTTGGGAATCCGGGTGTCCACTGCATAGCATGTTTTGGTATTGGACCAAGCACTCGGACAGTCTGGAGACCTTTAGAACGCCTGAATGTGAAGTCAAATTGAAACAATAGTTCATTTTCTAGCACATTGATTTGTAAAATTTCATTTAGAACATGAATTTCAAATTCAAGCTGGATGTGTTCATAATACTTCTTAACAGATGTAATCTTAAAAGCACTTACCATATGTAATCAACTGTGCCCATGAAACACCTATTGTAACTGGTCACCAAGGGCTCTCCATTCGAATCCCTTGTCCCTGCAAAATCCTAAATAGTTGCCAAAATGTTAAACATTTAATTTTGTATTCCTTTATAAGTAACTAAGAAGGGTGAAAGCAAAAAACTGGAAAACTGGAGAAAGAAGTAAAAGCTTAACAACGATCTACCTCCACTTCTGCATATGTACTTTTCAGCTGTAGGGGGTGTTCCAACCATGTGCAGTTGGCATTGCCAGTTGCAGTTGCTATTTCCATTGGAGTCCACAATGATGGATCATAAGTATTTTCCACATTGACAGGTTCATAATCCAAGGCAGGAGACATTTCATGAAATATTTCACCACCAAGTTCCACAGCAGAGGGATCCACATTTGATTTCACAAACTGACCAGAGTCAGATGGAAAGGCATCTTCACTGTTGTGTAATGCAGATAAAAATGTATTATCATCTTCATCTATACTTCCACCTTCTACTCTGGCTTCATCTAGGTCTTTTGTAGATAGATTCTCCAGTTTATCAGCTACCACAAAGTCAAAGCTAGTAGGAGCAGTAGAGACCGCAGGCTGACATGCAGAGACTTCAACAGCATCAGAGTTGCTTTTAGCCCTGCCACTATTATCATTACCAACGAGGGAGAGTGTAGAGTCATAAAAGTTCAAGCTGTCATTTTCTGTATTAATATTTGAATCAGAATGTTCTCTTGGTGATCTATTATTGGAATGTGAGGCATTTACTCTTTTGTTACGTCCTTTATCAGTTTCATCAGATTCATCGGCAGGATGGGATTTTCCTGGAGAAGAAAAGTTTTGTATCTCATCATTTTTTTGATACTGATCAGTAGGAAACCGACCGCTCTGAAGACAGCTTGAACTTTCCATGGAGCCATCTAACACAGTGTGCTGAGTTTCTTTCATAACCACATCACTAGCTGCACTGTCCTCATTTGCGCATTGCATTTTACTAAAAGCTTTACCGGATACACTAAGCAATGTGTCAGTGCACTGAGACACAGACGAGTTGTCCAAAAAAGGAATATTTTCAGTATTGCCATCTCTATTATCCTCCACATCTGAGAGAGGATCACTGGGCTTGATACCAACCTCCCCCCTTCCTACCACAGATGGAGCTTGTATTGAAAGCTCAAAAGGCTGAGCCCTGCATATTTTGAAAGCTTTTTTAGCTTCAATAATTGAAGCATACAGAGACAAAGCGAATCTCACTTTTACCAAACTTACCTGGGATTAAGAGAATCTGGCCTTGGTGCACGAATTTCAGCAGAAGCTTGTCCTGATATCTTATCTCTATCCACTGCAGACAAATCTAACTACAGAAAACATCATACAACTTTAATTCTCACTATCTCAGTCATTGAACATGGAACTAGATACAGAAAGGATGAATGTTTACCTTCTGCTCCGAAATAAAGTTGTATAACGGACTCTGAAAAAAAAAATGCAACGGTCATGAACATTAAACTCAAAGATGCAGTAAAAGACAAAACGTAACAGATAAATTCCAAGAATTTAAAAATAAACAACAGACATTTCCCATTAAATAATTGTTAACTGAAGCTTAAGGTCTGAAAGAAGTAATAACCTTTGGTGTACAGTTAAAATCCCCACAAAGAACAACTGGAGCATCATTCCAAATCTTCGAAACGTCATAAGCCCTATGAAGAAGCGTCCTAACCTATTGATAAAATTATTGGCACATTAAATAGTGCAAAATTACCAATTTAACTTATATAGATGTGACTATAAAGTTCAATCCAGAACAGAAAATACCTGGCCAAGCTTAATTTCTCCTCTTTTGGGATTATAAAGCACATGAATGTTACATACAACGACTTTATTAGAATGTGATGAGCTGCAGCCATTGAATATAAACAAATAAATAGTGTACCCATGATAACATAAAAGCAGTTCCAACAATTTCCATGTAACTAGCCACAACATATTTTCATATTCAAAAGTTTCCCTCTTGAATATATCAAGAAGATGGATTGTCTTGACATCTACCATAAAATTCTTGTGCTATTTATGAGGCTAAGTTTTCAAGAAAGTTTCACTACAGGGAAATATTCCAAATTACAATGGTGGACAATAAAGAAGAAAGCAACTATTCCCTGAAACAGGAATGATCACAGGAAAAATACCAAGTCGCTACTTCCCCTACGAGAATATAATTTATTTGGATAGTCAATTTAGTGCAATACTTAATTCATATAACTAGCATTTACTTTCAACATTTAAAGCAATCAAGATCATTGATCTTAAGATTTCACTTAGTTCATATAACTAGCATTTTCTATCAACATTTAAAGCAATCAAGATCACTGATCTTAAGATTTCACTTAGCAACCAAATTGCACTCGTTACCAGTCATACTGAAAAAAAAAAGGGAAAGATGATAAGGTTATCAATAAAGACAGTTTAACTTTTGGCAGAAATGCTCACTTCAGTTAGTGATAAAAAAACAAGAAAAAGATATTTAAGACAATTCTAAACCAGAGTCCTAAAAAAGATTAACATGCTTTCTTAAAAGAGATTTTTGATAAATTTCTTAAAATACCTTGTTGGAGGAGGTGCTGTATTTTGATTGAAACTTTTACCCAACAACTGTTCAACAAAATAAAATGAAAATGAATGTCATGGCATGTAATCACATCAATCAATAAAATTCAAGAAATTCAAGAAATAAACCATCCAGAAAAAACATATTTACAGTAGGCAAATCCAAGTAAGTTTTCAAGATTAAAGGTCTTGATATACCTCAAACACACAAATCTGAGCAACATTATCTCGTAGTCCAAGCTTATTGAACTCAATGCCTTCTTCATACAGCAACTTGAATCTGATATACAGATCATCAAATGAACTTTCAGACTACATTACCAAATAATTTAACTAAACAGTATCTTGACAAAAATAGAAGCCCCCCAGGCTTAATGAACTGTTCACAAATCAAAGACATGTAACAAAGTTAAGAAGTGATTACCTTGATGTTCGCCAAAAGATTGCACATCCATCAATTGCATTGCCAGTTCGCATCTATAGAAAACTAAACCTAAGTTAGACTACAGTTACCCACAAAAGATTTATTCTTTCATGCCCTTTAGAATAAATAAGCTGTGGCGGATAGACTTTCCTCTCGTCATGTAAAACAGAAAGATGATCTTATATGACAACCTCAAGGTAACAACAACATTTGGAACTCACCTTCAAAATACCGCTGTATCCTCGGAGCTTCAACTCCTCTTCTAAATCTTGAAACCTATCAACCTCCTGAAAAAATATCTTGGGAAATTGAAAAACTGGCTCATGGTAAAAGTTAGATTTTAAAAAATAAAAATACACAAATGTATTTGCAACAAAATATAATAAATGAATCAAGCAAAAGCAAATTCACTAAACAAGAACTACTACAGGAAGTGCTAAAATGGGATACATTTATATCAGACCAGAAAAGAAATGTCAACAGAAGTAAAGAAAGAAAGCTGCAATAACATAATATAGAGAAGCTAATGAGAATGATCAAAATAATAGCTAAAATGCAAAGAGGCAAAAGAGATTTTTAACCTGTAAACACATAATGTCAGCAGACCATAATCCAAGCTCAAATAGTATACTTCTCTTTCTCCATTCCCAGTCTAAAATATGTCGAGGAATGTGAAAGTAAAGCTTGCTCCGGTGGTTAATGGCGAGGTAGTCTGCCAGTAGATTATACGAGAGAACTACAAACCGTTCTATCAACCACACAAATAAAACAAAACAAAAAAATCAGCTATAAGAAATTTACCATCTTTCTGAGCTAAGCTAAGCATTACTAAGCATAGCAACGTAACTTGGAATTTGAACTTACATTACAAAATAAATAATTTCTTTTTTTCTTCTCAAAATTTATACTGCGATGCTCAACATTACCGGAATTAGAAGGCGGCGCCACCTTGGCATGGTCCCAACTTCGATAATCTGGAGGGCGCGGCCGCACCGGTCGGTTTTGAGGAAACGATGGAGGAGGATGTCGGAACTGCTGGTTCGGATTGAAAGGCGGAGGTCGCCGGAACTGGAGGTCGGAGAAGCTTCCCTGACGGTAACGGAGGTTAGAGTCATGGACAGAGCGAAAGTGCGAGTCTCCACTGACGAAGTGACCTCTCCCTCCGCCGTTGTACGGTCTGTCTGAGAAGCCTCTCCGCCACTGTGTTCTGCCACCTCGATACTGCAAGACGAAAATATCAGATTGTCACGCGGTTATTAAGGTTCAAACAGATACAGACAAGAAAAAGAACGAGAGAGAAAGTACGGGAGCACGAGAAGACATGGTGACGAAGAATTGGAAGCGAGGAGCACAGCAGCTCATTGAGTTGCAGTGTAGGAGAAAGCGCGTTGAGCACGCTCCTTGCCACTCGCGTGTGCGTAGCTATAAATTATACCTATAAGGTTTGCCCTACCGTTGGATGTGATTACTTTTTATTGTGATCTGACGGTGTGCATCGAATCAGGATAAACTAATCAAACCCTCATCCTCAAACACAGTAGAGAGAGAGAGAAGGAGAGAGGCTGAGACCTCTGATTTGAAGGTAAAAACCAAACGATGTCGTTTATTTGCTCTTTGTCAACTCCACAATCTGTATCATCTCTCTTCTCCAACTCCAAATTCAAACCCGTAAACAGCTGTCGCTTTAAAGCTTCTGCTGATGTCCCCGATTTTCTCTCTGCAGATTGGTACGTAATATAATTTATTTATTTATTGTATCATTAAAATTTCCATTAAATTTTAATTTTTAGGTTTTAACCGATATTATCCATCCAGCTTCGGATGAAGTGGTTAATTAAGATATTTATTCTGGCGAGTCTCTTTTGGTTCAATTGGGATTATATCCAAGTAAACAAAATTGCTTTTTGTGTTGCAGGCTTGAATCTCGTAGGAAAAGGCCATTTGGCCCAAGACTAAATGTAACTTCTTGACCATGCAAATGATCATTGGAGATCGGTAAAATATTTTTATGGCAATCAAGAAAATTTTTTTATCTTGTTATAGTTTGGTGCAGAAGAAGCTGTTCAGCACCAGCTTGATGCATTGAAGTACAATGACCAACCCCGTCAAGATTATGGGATTGAGGTCATGTACCGGGTAAGTTCTAATCCCAGTACTTTTTCTACATCTTGTTTTGGTGTTTTACATTTGTACTCTTATATAAGACTTTGGGTAGAAGCTGCTTTTAAGTACTTCTTTTGCCTCTAATTTTTACAGTTTGCTGGATTCGATCCTTTTGAAAGATCCACCTATTTTGGACCCTTTTTCGATCTGGGGCAGGTCAGTCAAAGTGAACTTTCTCTGTTGGAAAATTAATGCTTTTTGGTGTCACATACGCTAATAGCTTTTTCTCCATTTGATGCTTCAATGGTGAAGCAGTTTGAGCGATTTAGGCGGATATTTCACCATTCAACTTATCGTGTATTACTTGGTCACAAGGAGAGGAAGATCTTGAGTAGTTTGTTTGTGAAGGAGGTGTGTATTGCTTGCAATTGAGGTTGAAAGTTGTCTAATGGCTAATGTCTATGAATTATGATAAAGCTTTTATTGTTTCAAGACTCTTTTTCTGAGTTGTAACGGGGTGAGAATAATACCTAACTATAACATGTTTTTGAACTGCAAAACAGAACCGATTTAAACAGCGAGTTTGGATAAGAGGAAGTCGCCCAGAGGAAGAAGAAATATTTCAATTCACTATGGTTCAAGTATGAACATTACACTCTTCACCATTATTACTGGTGCAGGAAAATATAATGGAGTCTTTCTATGTTGTCCTTTGAATTCTATATAAGATTACTGAAGGACTGAAATTGAGAGTCTTTCTGTATAAACTTTCCGAGTATATATCGAATGAAGGAGAGCCTTTAGCATCTTTCTGTGTATAATTGGTGGACACGTTGGTTTTACTTATTCAACTGGGATTATAATTATTTTGTTTCAAAATTTTGAATCATTTCCTTGTAACGATGCTGTTTTGTGGCTTTTGGCAGAGGGTTGGTGGTTCATGGGATGGTTATTGGTTGACTGAGAGTTTACTTCATGATGGAGATGCGTTTGCTGGTGGGTTGGCGTACTGAATAGATGGTGCTGATGCTATATGGTGGTTCTCGGTGAATTATTAGTGCCCTGTTGTCGAAGCACGACATTGTTTACCCACGCACAACCGTATTATGTACATACTGTAAAATAAATTGTTGCTTGTCTTAAGTAATGAGCCTGCTTGAGCTGTGTAATGCTAACCCTGTATATATATAAAGCTGCATATATTTCTCCTTTAAAGTTTTTTCTTTATTCAATTCCTTTTGCAACTAATAGAGTAACAACTTCTTCATTCGGTTTCATCCCTTTAACCTGTTGATCTGTTGGTTGCAAAGTGAAATTTGCATGGCTATGCTCTTCTTGGTTTCAACCACATGCAAATGCTTTACGTCATGTATGCAAAACTGCTATCTACAGGTAAGGGCTTTAAATTTATATTGATTTAAAGACTCTTTGCACGTTACCAGATCATTGGTCATTAGTAAATTAAAGTTTGAGTCCGAGTCTCTGTTATAAGATCCATGAAATGAATTTGATTAGTTACCACTAACTCTTGGCATCTCGACATAAATTTATTTTATTGCATCAAATTCTGGAATAATGCTGATGTAAAGGAATCAAAATCATCCACAAAATTGATTCGCCACGCAGTTTTGTATAGTAATACCCGCTCCGTAATCACCATGTGTACGCTAGTCAGCTGGTAGGCTGTATCATACCTGCATTATGCCTACATCTGATGATCTTTCATCATCACCATCATCGCAAACAATCCGTGGTCCATTCGACTTGGCACTTAGAAGTTATAGTTTTACTTTCTTTCTTGCGATAAAGAAAATTATCCTTCACACACTATTTCATCTTCCTCCAACTTGTCAATGAAACTAAGCATGAAAGTACTATCGTTACCCTCATAACTAAACATTAGTTGCTAAAAGTGGGGCTTCTGTCTCATTTGCACTCTCTGGACTCTGGCCGCCTAGCCCTTTCAATCAAATTCAACCCAACATAATGGGAGGAAGAACTGTCTCAACTAACAGCAAACAGATGATTAATAATCAGTGATTGGATAAAAATCCCAGACATCATCTTCAACAATGCTTGCTTTATCCAATTGCACAAAACTCTTATACAGTCTCCGAAAAAATTTCAATGGTTCGTAACTGATCATGTCAATAACAAAGATTAGTTCACCAGAAACAGCAAACAAACTGTAAAACAATTCAACTCATCTAGGGATTCTAGCATACGTATAACTTCTAAAATGAGATACTAATACTCCCAAGTTTAATTGGTGCAAGTTAAAATTTAAATATAACAACAATAAACCAGGACACCCACACTGACTACTGCTTTTGAATGTTATTCTTTTGTTTGAGGTTGATTAGTGAACTTTGTAAGAACATAGCAATCTGGTGGGGTAATGTTTGCGTAATAGTTCTGGATTGTGTCTGTGATTTCGAATCCAAATTTCTTATAGAAGTTGATAGCGTCTTCATTGTTTGTCTGCACATGCAAGTAAATCTCCGATATGTTTTGCTTGGAACAGAGATCAATAACATGGTTCAAAAGCCTTGTACCTGCAGAAATCCAAAAATTCAGGTAACAACCTACTCATATGAAACTTTTATCTACCAAGCCCGCCCTCTGACTAACTACAAATTTGAAGAAAATAAAACTTCAGGAAAAATGTGTTTCCACTATATTCGGTTCTTTATTACAGAAACTTTTCAGCATAAAAGGCAGCTAAACTTGAAAGGCTACAGAAACAAGGGCCAGATTAAGGTACATAGTTAGTTTGCCAAGCATAAGCCAGATCAAGGATTTCATTAAAAGTACAAGGTTTCCCCCAAAAGTTTGTTGAAGTAGAGGCTTTCCCCAGCACCCCATACTGTTCTCTGTGTTGACATATCCAATTTAGGTATTCAAACCAAATTCATAATCAGCAAGTATGCATATAAGGTTTTCTTAAACAACCCTCATATAGGAACTCCGCTGAGAAAGAGATAAAAGTGATACTTACCAATACCCAGCCCGCGATATGGTGCTAAAACACCTAATGTCATGATGTAAACACAGATAGTCCCAGTTTCCTTCTTCTCCAGCCGGCATGCAATCGAGCCAACACAGATGTCACTATAATATGCTGAGTGAGAAGCAAAATATGAAGTTTTAGCACAACAGAGAAGTTATGGACATCCAAAAACGTGATGCACTAATATAACACCGAGTGCTAGAGATAGCAAATCCAATCATGTGGACACTGCTACACATAATACCTTCAAATATGGGGTTCAAGTACCAGTAAGTTTCATTTTATCCTATATGGGGCAGCTTGAATAAAGAAAAATTAAAAGTTTTCTTCAATAGTCCACTCAGTGGCAATAGCAGACTATTATGAATGCCCCATAATGTATCAATTATTGAAGGAAAAAATGAGCCCATAAATTGTTATATGTACCGAAGACCTCACAGGCATATAATTAAATATTTTAGTGGTGCAGAAAGATAAATAGTCACTATTAGAGGTACCCCGGATCACTGTCCAAAACATTTTCACATGTCATGTTAACAAGTGAAACACTAAGTGTATTTGTCAATTTAAGTACATAATGAATTCACAACACACCATATAAAAAACTATGCAGTACATAAATTCTTCTGCACCTAATAATCAATTGAGGAGAATCTGAATGATACACAGTGAAAAATAAAAACTTAAAAAAATGAATGTACCAACTAACAAGCATGCGGAAATGTCCAATGAACAAGTTGCATTCAACAGTACACTAGATAAGACCAATTCAACACTAACTAAGAATAATAAACTAAAAAATGAGGGCAGTCATTGAGCAAGCATAAATGAAGACGAGCAACTTCATTTGAGTTGATGATACCAAAAGTAGTGAGGATAACCAAAGCGCAAGTCTTCGATTAAATGAAAATAAAGCAGTATATTGTACCATTTCTTCAGTGTTATACCGACATTATCACATTTCAATAAACAAATAGCATTCAAGACTACATCCAAACACGCCCTAGAAAATGGAAACAACAATTTTTTTTGCATATAAGCAAACGCTAAAATCAACAACCAAAGCCACAAAGAACATTAAGAATATAACCAAAATGGCATAGTAAGAGAAACCGAGTACATAAAACACAACAATAAACAAAACCCAGAAAAATATTCATATTAAGCAATCAAAGGAGACAATTATTTAAAAAGTAAGCCGTACCCAGAACAGATTAAAAAAAAAAAAAAAAGAGATAAAAATCATCAGAACATTCAGATATAAAAAGAAACAAATAAGTAAACAATGTAAAAGCCCGGAAGAGGAAATGAACCTAGTTTGGTAAATTCGCCAGAAGCAAGTGCATCAGCGTAGTACTTGTCGTTGTAGCGAACAGGGAAGAGTGCAGTGTTGAGCTTCTTGAGCTGCATGATGTTCTTGTCTCTCACTCCATCGAGAGATATAGTCACTTCACGCCCTGCACCCATTTTTATTATTCTCCTTTAATTTATTTTCTCGCGTTTCAAAACAGAAAACGCAGAGACAGCTGTGAAGGTGAAGATGAAGGTGCAGGATTTTATTTATATGATTTCAGAAATTGGGGTTTTGCTGTTAACAGTTACTTCCGCTTTGCTTCCGCTTGGGAACCACGAAACTTTTTATAACGGTGAGTTGGGTCGGGTCGAATTAAAACTTATCAGTGTGGCCCAAACTTAATTAAATCATCATGCCCGCTTGTTGACGGCCCAAAAAATATAACAAATGAATTTTAATTACTTACTAATAATATAATATTAACTTTATATTTAAAAAAAAACATAAAATGATAAAAGATAATTAAAATAAGGAGTTGTTTTTTATTTTTTGTAGGTTTATTTTTTATTAGAAAATAAAATAAAATTCGAACCAAGAAAAGGACCCATGTGAAACTCACCTTTAACTCATTTAGACATTTTTTTGTCTATGTATTTTTCCCTATCTAAAAAGCAAGGTGTTCAGGTGTAAACGATACATGGAGAATAAGCAAGGCAGAGGCAAAGCAATAGTGGTGGGAGGAAGCATAGCTGGTGTATCATGCGCGCATGCGCTTGTTTCAGCTGGCTGGCACGTTGTGGTGCTGGAGAAATCAAGCGGACCGCCTACTGGGAGTCCAACTGGTGCTGGACTCGGACTCGACCCTCTGGCTCGGCGTATCATCCACTCCTGGCTCCAACCACATGAGCCCCAGCCCCAGCCCCAGCTTCAGCTTCTCCAGAAAGCTACTGTCCCTCTCACCATTGATCAGGTTTAATGTCAACACCTTTTTTTTTTTGTATTTTATTATGCTGTTGACATACTCAGTAACTCCTTCAATCAGTGGATTCTTGCCTCTGGCTTAACTTCTTTATATTAATTTTTGTAATTTACAAGAGGATTTATTGGGTTAAATTACCAATATTGCAATTTAAAATTAAAAACATGTTTCTTGCTTTTATGAAATGAATGGAATGCAAAGTCACCTTTGCGTTTGTTTTATATTGCTATTGTAAATTTGTTATTTTGACAGAACCAAGCAACAGATGGTGAAAAGCGTAGATGGACACTGGCAAGAGATGAGAACTTCAATTTCAGAGCAGCACATTGGGCTGATCTCCATGGCCTTCTATATAATGCGCTACCACCCAACTTATTTCTTTGGGGTCACCTGTACCTTTCTTTCTGCATTTCTGAATATAAAACATCTGTTACCGTTAAGGCTAAAGTTCTTCAAACCAATGAGATGATTGAGATAGAGGGAGATTTGCTAGTTGCTGCAGATGGCTGCCTCTCTTCAATTCGCCGGAATTTTCTTCCTGACCTTAAATTAAGGTCTGTGACTGGCACTTCTTGAGCACTCTTCCCACTTTAAATTTTGGGGGAAGTTATTTTTAATATGTCGGTTATGAATATGAATTTGTAGTATATTATGATAGCATACTTCTGTAGGTACTCAGGTTACTGTGCATGGCGAGGGGTTCTTGATTTTTCAGGGAATGAGAATTCTGAAGTCATCCAGGGCATAAGGGAGGCATACCCTGAGCTGGGAAAATGCTTGTACTTTGACTTGGCTTCCGGAACTCATAGTGTGTTTTATGAGCTTCTTAACAAAAGGCTCAATTGGATTTGGTATATAAACCAACCTGAGCCTGAGCTGAAGGTGATTGCTTACTCCATCTCCTGTTCAAACTTTCTATATCATGACAATGAACTGCAATTGGCTTTACTTTTAGTGCCACAAAGATTCAGGTAAAAATTGGTTGAACTTATTGTGTGTAAATTTTAACAACCATTAGACTAAAGAGAAAGTTTTAGTGTTAGTATTTAAGTCTAAAAAGTCCGCTTCACGTGTTAAATGGATCCTATTTAAGGTCTAGGGAATCCCATGAGATGTAACAAAGAGAACTTAGATTGATATGAAGTAATTCTGATTTATGTGTCACATGAGGCATTTAAACACAAGACCTTTTAGTGCTGATACTATCTTAATAATTACTAGATTTAAAAATTTAAGCTCCTATGGACCAACATTGATTGTTTACATAAAACACATGGGGTTGTGAAATAGAACACAGATTTATCTGATGCTTTAGCCTTTCAAGTTCATTCCAAGTTTCTAACTCCAAAACTCCAAGACGTGTCTGGAAACTAATCAACTATACATTTCTCACCTTGTAAATTTCTACATATTGATATGAAAGCAATCTTTTTCTTCTTGGATAATTGGACCTGGCCTTCAAAGATAGAGCAGAGGATAATAAAGTAGACTGACTACACATTAGAATATATTTCCTGGTTCTGACTTTATTTAGTGTAAAATATGTGCAGGGAAATTCAGTCACAATGAAAGTCAGAAATGAAATGATCGAGAATATGCTCCAAGAGGCGGAGAAAGTTTGGATTCCAGAGTTGGTGAAAGTAATGAAAGAAACAAAGGAACCATTCATAAATGCTATATATGATTGTGATCCTTTAAAACAAATCTTCTGGAGAAATGTGGTATTAATTGGAGATGCTGCTCACCCAACGACTCCTCATGGTTTACGAAGCACAAACATGTCAATATTAGATGCAGCGATCTTAGGAAAATGCCTTGAGAAGTGGAGAGTGGAGAAATTATTCTCCGCTCTTGAAGAATATCAATCAATTCGGTTACCGGTCACTTCAAAACAAGTACTACATTCACGGCAACTGGGTCGAATCAAACAAGGTTTAACTCTTCCTGATCGTGATCCTTTTAATCCAAAGACAGCAAGTCCACAAGAGTGTCAAGAGCTTCTGCAGAAGAAAATGCCTTTCTTTGCTGAAATTCCTTCATTGGTGCAATCAATGTTATGCTCCACCTGATTTCCCGTAAGATAGAGCATGTTCCAAGCAACCATACGACAATTGGGTTTCTATTCCTATACTTCTGTTATGTTAATCCTTCAAAATGTTATTTTCCTTCTGTGGGATCCAGGTTTTCTCTGGAATTACTTGTTTGTATAGAACTACAGGTTTCATGTATTGTTAAAATGATCGAAGAGAAGATAATCAATTAATCATGTAACTGTACCATTATGATTATAATTCAGTGTGATAAGAAAAAAAAGATTTGGTTTGATTTCAACATGGGATTCTACCATTATTTATTGGATCTTTTGCGTGTCCTTGGTGCACATATCTTGCAAATGTCATTATAAAATAACTTTCAAATCAATATATATATAGTTACAGAAATCTAATTTTCAATGAAAGATAAGAGAATATTATTAAAAAAAAAAAAAAAAGTCAAGATCTGATGTAAATACTATTGAAAGCAATTGTCTAGTGATTTATGATGTACTTGAAAGGACGGTAATGGGGGGAAGTACAGTAAGAATGGAACGTCAGACTCTTAGGTTGAAAAGTAGGCAATAAATGATGTAGTCTTTCAATATCGTCGACATATTTAGAAGTGTAATAGGGTTAATTTTTTTTTTTTTTTAAAGTAGAGTAAACTTTATTTTTTTCATATATATGGCTGCAAATGGAAATGGATATGTTGAAGAAGGAGAAATGGTGGTGAAGGAGAAGAAAGGTAAGAAGGAGAAATGGTGGTGACGGAGAAGAAAGGTAAGGCAATAATAGTTGCAGGAAGCATAGCAGGGGCGGCATGCGCAAAAGCTCTAATTTGTGCAGGGTGGGATGTTGTGGTACCAGAGAAATCGCGCGCACGCCCAACGGGAAGTCCAACCGGTGCTGGACTTGGACTTGATTCATTGGCTCGGAGAGTAATTGAGTCTTTCGTCGGTCAACCTCAGCTTCTCTACAACATCACCTAATCTCTCCCCATTGATCAGGTATAAATATATGCATGTTATGTACAAAATCTTCGTTTAACCATTTATAAAGCGAATGACTTTAATTATTAAGCAACGAGAAGATAAGATTAAGTTCAAGATCAAATGTTTCTTGGCAGAACCGAGCAATGGATGGGGAAAAGAAGGTCAGTTTAATACCTAACAGAGACGAGGATTTGAATTTCAGTGTTGTACATTGGACCGACCTTCATGGCCTCCTGTAGAATGAATTGCCAAGGGAAATATTTCTTTGGGGTCACCAGTACCTCTCTTTCTGCATTTCCCAAGACAAAACCTCTGTTAAAGTCAAGGCCAAGGCTCTTCAAACTGATGAAATCATCGAAATTACTGGAGATCTGCTCGTTGCAGCCGATGGTAGCCGCTCATCCATTCGCCACAGTTTGCTTCCTGATACAAAACTGAGGTCTTTAAACTTATAAAACGGAAACATGTTTCCTTTTCATTTTTTTTTTCCCTTCTTTATACTTAAGATGTGTGGTTTATGTGTTTTCAATGTTTTTGATTTGATAGGTATCCAGGGTAATGTGCCTGGAGGGGAATTCTTGATTTTTCAGGAAATGAGAGTTCAGAACTCATTATGGACATCCGGAAAGCATATCCTGATCTTGGGAAATGCTTGTACATGGACTTAGGTCCTGGAACTCACAGCATTTTCAATGAGCTAACGTACAAGAGACTCAATTGGATTTGGTATATCAATCAACCTGAGCCTGAGCTTAAGGTGATTACCTGCTTTCATCCCATCTTTTCTGTATCTTATTTTTGTAAATGATCTTGTTTCAGGATGATGTGTAACTATAAGGGTTAAATATTAATGCTCAACACACGTCTACAAACTTAAAACTTTAAGTGGAGTGTCATATTGACTTAATAGTGATAGGTTGGAATCCTTCTATAGGGGACCAATCCATGTCCAAGTACCGGAGAGAGCGCATTAAAAGTTAAATATTAATCACATATGCTAGCTTAGCTGATAGAAACTAAAGTTCAAATGTTTTTGGTGATATGAAACCTTGGAGCTTCATCTACCCAGAATATGAGTTTTAAACCAACCAATGCTGATAAATATTCATTGTCAAATCATTTCAGGGAAGTTCAGTTACCATTAAAGGAACAAGTGAAATGATCAGGAAAATGCAGGAAGAAGCAAAAAAGGTATGGCTTCCGGAGTTTGTAAGAATCATCAAGGAAACAAAGGGGCCTTTCATCAATGTAATATATGATTGTGATCCTTTGAAACAAGTCATTTGGGACAAAGTGGTGTTAATTGGAGAGGCTGCTCACCCTGTAACTCCTCACTGTGGAAGAAGAACAAACACCTCAATACTAGATGCAGCAGTACTAGGTAAATGCCTTGAGAAGCGGGAGACTGAAAATCTACATTCAGCTCTTGAAGTATATCAATCTATTAGGCTACCTGTGACGTCCATGCAAGTCCTACACTCGCGGAAAGTGGGTCGAATCAAACAAGGCTTACCTCTTCCTGGTAGGGAGCCTTTTGATCCAAAGACAGCAATTCCAGAGGACTGCCAAGACCTTCGGCAAAGAAACGTGCCCTTTTTTGCTGATGTTCCTCCATCACTTGATTTCATGTTTCGTTCAACTTAATTTCAGACAACTTAACACAATTAATATGTGTGTCATATCAGTGTTAAAAGTAAAAAGGTGAAAGAGCGCAAGTGACGTGTGATGTGTAATAAAATAGTGTTGACTCGTTTAGAAGATAAGCGTGAGTGCTTGTCTATAGTGTCTTGATTCTTGAATATAATAATATAATAAAACTTTATTATATCGAACTGTTGATTTCTAACAGAGCACTGAGCCTACCTCAACTGTTTATTTTTTAGCTGAGATACATCATCGAAAGTATAGTGGGACTTGGCTTGCGTTAATAATTTCACCAAATTACGCACGAGCTTGGCCAGGCATCTGCAGTAGTTTAGTTTCGTGCATATACACTACTGAATTGTACACTTGCCACAAGTTTCTTAAATATTACTTGATTCAATCAAAAAAAAAAAATTCAAAAAGGAATCGGGCGTAGGTGCTGGCCCTTCCATAGACGAGAGACCCGCTGACTTGCGTGCTACCGAAACCTACCATACTCACTCGAATTTGTCTTGGCACCTGCGTCACATATTTGATAATCTGACATTAGCCCGGGTGCATTGATATTTAATATCATAGTTGTAGGCATTATTTACGTATGAAGTGTTTGCGTGGCTATGGTGTGTGTTTTGAGAGATGAAAGAGAGTTGGCAATGAAGAAAAAGCAGCAGGCCAAGGCTATAAGAGTGCGAGGGAGCATAGAAGGGGCATCGTCCGCAAAAGCTCTCATTTTAGCAGGTCGGGAAGTTGTGGTGCGAGGGAGCATAGCAGGGGCATCCTTGATTGCAACATTGCCCCAATTAGATGAAATTTTGTTGTAGTATGGTATAAGCCGATGTGGGATAAATTCCACCCCTTATTGAACCGTGAACGGCAACAATTATTATTTTGTTTCTTTCATTCTTCACAGAACCAAGCAACGGATAGGAAGGTTAGCTGGATTGCAACTAGAGATGAGAACATGAATTTAAGAACTTTAGACTGGGCTATCTCCATGGCCTCCTATGCATTTCATTGCCACGAGGATATTTTTTTTTGGGGTCGCCAATACCTTTCTTTCTGGACAAAATCTCTGTTAAGGTTATGGCTAAAGTTATTCAAACTGATCAGATAATCGAAATAGTAGGAGATTTGCTCATTGCAGCAGATGGAAGCCCCTTATCCAGTCGCCAGAGTATTCTACCTGAGACTAAATTGAGGTTTACTAACAAAATAATTAAGCGCATTTTAATTATCTCTTCTTTTCTCAAAATGGTTTGATCATGATTTTTATATCTCCTGGTAGGTATTCAGGTTACTGTGCCTGGAGAGGAGTACTTGAATTTTCAGGAATCGAGAACTCAGAAACCATCATAGGCATCCGGAAGGCCTATCCGGATCTTGGCAAATGCTTGTAAATGAACTTAGGTTCTGGAACTCACCGCTTGCTTAGTCAGCCTACATGTAAGAGGCTCAATTGAATTTTGTTTGTCAATCAACCTGAGCCGCGACTCAAGGTGATTGCTTATTTTCATTATTCAACTCAAGTTCGAGGAGACAACGACTTAAACAACCCAATTAATGCTTACCAATAGACATTGGAAAATTTTCAGGGAGATTCGGTTACTGCAAAAGTAGACCATAATATGATCAGCATCATGCTCCAAGAAGCAGAGAAGGTTTGGGTTCCTGAGTTCGCAAGAGTCGTCAAAGAAACAAAGGAGTCTTTCATTAATGTTATATATGATTGTGATCCTTTGGAACAAATCTCTTGGGACAAAGTGGTTTTAATTGGAGATGCTGCATACCCCGTCACTCATCACTGTGAAGAGGCGCAAACGTGGCAATATTAGATGCAGCAGTACCAGGGAAATGTCTTGAGAAGTGGAAGCCCGAAAATTTACATTCAGCTCTCGAAAACTATCAGTGCATTAGACTATCTGTCACTTCTAAACAAGTACTATATTCGCGGCTAATGGGTCAAATGAAACAAGGGTTAACTCTTCCTGGTAGAGATCCTTTTGATCCAAAGACAGCAACTCCAGAGGAGTGTCAGACCATCCAACAGAAAAATGTGCCTCTTGTTGATGAAGTTCCTTCCATTACCTAATTCAATATGTCGGTCCACTTAATTTTCAAGACAACACTCTCTCTTTATACCTTTCTGGCTCTACATTTTTATTCTACTTTCTTTCCCTTTCTCCACAAATGTATGTATATCCAACAGGCAGTGCACAAACGTGACCAAAAGGCCTTCTACTAGTAATTTAGCATAAAAGTAACTGATATAACGGGGAACTATGACAATATATAAGCACCATTTATTCTCCTATTGGTGAAACAAATACAACCTAAGTAGGAAAAGAAGGAACATAACTTCTCACAGCAGTTTTTACATTTCTATTAGTAACAATTTAAAGCAACAAGACAAAAGTTTGTTTGCAGCACACAAAATGGAGTGCACTCTCTCAGAGTTCAACTATCACATTCGAGTAAAACCACCACATTACACTTATTTTGAAGGCCATGTTGCTTGAGCTGACATGATTATTCCAACAATCACTCCAAACAAACCAAGGGCACTACCGAATATCTCAATCACAAGAATCTTCACAAAAAGTGAGGAGTTCTGGGCATCAGATAATGCACAGCTGCTTCCAATTATTCCTACACATAACCTGTTGCAAAAGAGACATAATAAAATACACCACATATCATAAAAAGCAAGAAAGGTCACTAGTTCAATGCTCATCAGCAACACTTCACAGAAAGATCCAAAAAGGAGACGAAGAGACAAACCCGCAGACAAGGTTAGCAAAGCCAACAATGATCCCAGAGGCAAAGATGGCATATCCAGCTCTAAGTGATTCTGGTTCATATATTTTTGATGCTGGAACACTTTCTAACTTGGTTTGTAAAATAATTGCGACGATAACACCATAGATAGCAACAGCTTCACAAAAAATCACACTGAAAAGCACAAGAAATAAAAAAGACAAATCATTATTTCAATGCATTACACGGTTATAGTCCATAATGAACGATCAGCAATTCCGCGAGGATGATGACAATTAAAAGGAAAAGGAAAGGTAAAGAAAGATAGTTAAAAAAGGATACTCTGCTAAACTGTTATAAGATATGGTTAAAAAAGGATACTCTGCTGAACTGCCATAAGATAATGTTGAGTGCTAAAATCAAATCTCCGTATTCTCCCTTTCAATCAAAGAAATTTTACCACAAGTACTCTTCTTAAGGTGGTCGATAAGGACATAAAACATACAGAGCAATCCCAAACTGTTATAACAAGTATACCTCATATATATACATGAGTGTCAAAATCTTTCCACACTATCTTATCAACTTCCTCTTATTTCTCAAAAAGACTCACCAGGATTTTAAATTTTGTTCACTGAATGAAAAGTGCCGTAGCATTAAAAATTATTCATTCACAAGTGGAGCTGCTATCACCTAAACTCTGGATGCTACCTCCCCGGCCACTCTTGTTATGGAAGACACAAAATACAATTAAAAGCTCACAAACTCCTGTTCTAGCCCAATTGACCCGCAAACTATAACTACTCCTTTGCCCATGTTATTTCCTTGTTTTAAATAAACTTGTAAAGTCGCAAATTTTATACACTTGTTTGAATTTATTGTTTATATAAAACAAAAACCCACAATTCTCTGCAGTTAATCAATACATGATTGCATTTAGTAACGATATTAAGCAGGTACAGAAATTGAAAAACAAAACCCACAATTGCATTGAATTGCTGAAACTATTAATGGATCGTAAAGGTATCAGAGCTAAATAAATAAATACAAAAAATATATATATAAACTTTCCCCAATTAAAAATGATATGATAGAAAGTAGGGTTTAAATAAAATAAAAAAACCTGATTAAATTCTTGGAAGTGATACGTGGCGCCTTGATTGCAGCACCGATCAAACTGCTTCCTGTAATATAGATCCCCCTAGCAAGAATAAACATATAAAAATCAACATATGAATGAATAAATTGCGTATTAATAGGATATAACAGAGAAATTGAGAGTACCAGGCGGCACCGAGGACGGAGACGCCGATGGAGATGGCGATTCCGACGGCGGMGTAGGTGTACGGCGATATCTTGACGAGAGCGCTAGACCATGAGCTTGGATCTCCCACCATCGTGGACCCTGCCATTGTTGTTTTGTTTTCGTGTCGCTTCCGCTGTGATGAATCTGATCTGATAATATGGCGAGAGAGAGAGAGAGGGAGAGAGGAGAGCGTGCGATCGAAAGAGAGGGAAGTGAGACACAACACGTGCTATTCGCGCGTGAACGTTTGGTGTTTTCTGAAAGGAGATTCGAGTAGAACGCTGTCGTATTCCTATTTGTATTTGTATTTTTTATTTATTTTAGGATATGTTATTCTTATTCACATACATATTATATTCTTTTGGCGAATATCTATTAAATCAGTACTTAAAAAAAAAAAAAAATGTTTTTTCTGTCTAGACATTTTAGAAAACAAATATACTACACTATTATACTAATTATTAAATATAAGTTTCAACCTAAAAATTAGAAAATAGATTCATCCGAAAATCTTTATTAATTTTAGTTTCAAGTTTTAGTTTATATTTGAGTGAGACACATATATTACGTCACTATAATGAGGTGATATAAATGTTTCAGTAATTAAGGCAACAATTCGAAGGATCATGTGACTAGCATTTCCCCCTATAGATGAGTTGTTTTGTCCGATAACATTGAGGCAACATCTCCATGATCCCATCCGCGCCTGAATTTCTTTCTTCTTTTTAAGAAAAGCGTATTATTGAAGAGAAAAAACAAACACAAAAATTAGCACAACGAAACCAAGAGCCAACAGTTCAGTTCCTTCAATATCCTGGCAATGGCGTCGCAGGAGGTCACCTACACAAGCAAACGAACTGTGGTCAGCAGCGAAGCAGTACAGCCCGGCAAGTTCTACCAGTTATCGGTTCTTGACCGCCTTATGGAGAGAAACCACTTGAGGATGGTTTACTATTACCCTTCCAGAGAAGGTAGGAAACCTGGAGAGCTAAGCAAGAAGCTTAGAGAGTCTATATCGGAAGTGCTTACACATTTCCCCATACTCACCGGACGCTTGCAGAAGAACCATCAAGGGCAATGGATGATCAAGTGTAATGATGCGGGAGTGAGAATGGTGGAGGGTCGGGTTGGTGGAAGTATGGAGGAATGGCTAAGCAAGGTTGACAGAGAGAAGGAGCTTCAGCTTGTTCATTGGGAGGATATGTATCATAAACCTTACTTTTGGTCTACCTTTTATGTTCAGGTAATTTATTACGTGACTTGCATTGCATGAAGCTCTGAAATCTCTATTCTTATTTCTTGAATAAAATGAAAAATGAATTTATTTGACAACTGTAATTTTAAATGAAGAATATGCATTTCGTAATGAATTTTGAAAATGAAAACGAAATATTAGTTCGATAGAGAATCCTTAAAATGATATTGCATTATATTTATCGAAGAAATGATTCAACTGCAGCTGACTGAATTTGAAGAAGGTGGATTAGCGATTGGCCTGAGCTGCTTTCACCTCCTTGCTGACCCCACGTGTGCTACAATGTTTATCAAGGCATGGGCTGACACAACCCTAACCCAAATCATGCTTAGCCCACCATTTGTCCATCCCTTGCCACCACGAAGACTTGGGAACACGAATCCAAACCACAAGCCCAATATTGCTTTAATCAGCCATTACAAATCCTCGATCGAAAGATCAATTTCATCCTCCGACGCCAAGCATGCAACCGTTACTCTAGCATTCACGGACCCCATGGTCCGAGCCTGCATGGCCATGGCTCAAATCCCAGCACCCTTCGAGGCACTGGCAGCGCTCTTTTGGGTTTGTGTAAGCAAGGTGAAAGCAATGAAGGAAGGGCTCGTAGACATGTCCATATGCTTAGATATGAGAAAAATATTAGGGTTAGACAAAGCGTTCTTTGGAAACTGCATGGTGTACAACAAGGTTCAAGCGGACTCATTGGATAAAAATTCATTATCAGGAGCTGCTAAGGCTATTAGAGAAGTGGTGACAAATATGGACAATGAGGGTATCATGGATTTGATCGAGTGGCTGGAGCATAACAATGTCCAATCTCCTCCTTTGATGAACGGTTGTGATCTTATTTGTGCTAGCTTAGAGGGCTTGGTCGACCCATATTTAGCCGTATTTGAAGATGGATTTGCACCGAGTCGGATTTCTTGTTATGTGGAACCTGTGTTTGGAATAGGGCAGATTTTGGTCCTTCCATCACCAGCAAGTGAAGGTCCACTGAGCAGATTGGTTATACTTACTTTCCCAGAAGATGAAACGATTAAAGTTTGCCAGGATGAGCTAATTCTACAATTCTCTCCAACTCTACTAATGGGGTTAAACAAAACTTAGCTAGCTTAACGGAATTTGTTTGTTAATTTCAAGTGGGAGACACACAGTTGATGATCTTGATTATTACTTTAATTAAGATTTTATATATATATGTTGGATACATAATATAGTTCTGACTAGACATGCATTGTAGTTTTCAATGAAGGATGAGTTAGTTTCGCTAAGCCCAAAACTGGACCATACATGTTAAATTGATCATCTCATTAATTTAGTATTATACAGTACTTAGATTTTCTGTACAACAGTTAATGATCATGATCATCTGACTCTCTACTAACAGTCTAGTTAAGCAAAAACAAACATTCTATGATAGTGACGCACAGTAAATSTATAGCGCAGCAGAACATTAATTTACACTCCCGCAATTTATTTAATTTCTTTAATCCTTACCTTACTTGTTTATCTTTGATTCTGGGGTTTCCCTGTTGCTTACAGGTTTCAAAATTCACAATTTCGTAAGCACCAAGCATTACCTCTAATGGTGTTGAAGAAAGGTTGACAGAGCATAAATTAAGTGTTTCAGTTGATGTAGATATATATATGCATATAGATTCGAGAGAGTGATTGGATCATGCTGCTAGCTAGGTTTTGACTTTTGAGTTGTCAACTTAATTATACTTAAAGAAAAAGAGAGAGAGAGAGAGGAGCCTTCCGCTTATTAAAATTTTCATTTTTGGATCTCTTTCGATCTATCTTATGATCTTGAGAAAGATTTTTGCGGATTCAGCAAGGTGCCAAGTGCCAATGCCAACTAAACATATGATGAACTACAGCTAGCTAATAATTTATTCAGGTATTGATCTTATAGAGANTACACCGTATACACGGCACCGCCTTGATCAGCCAGCTTTGCGGGTTCTCTCTAGACAAGTTCATTAATTAGCTAAAATCATATCCTATCACATCCGGATTTCCAAATTCCAAAGTTGATTGTCTCTCCCCTTCAAATCCTAACATAAAAATTTACCCAGTTAATGAACTTCATCTCCCTCCACGTACTCTAGCCTCGAATGCCTGAATCCGTTTCCAGAAACCATTTCCAAAAAATACAAAATTTGCGTCTGCCGGGAGTCGAACCCGGGTCTATTGCTTGGAAGGCAATTATCCTAACCGTTGGACTACAAACGCCATTTGGTGTTAATCAGGCGAATATAGNCATATTTAGCATTATTTGTTATTGCTTTTATCAGGCCAACAATATTCCCAAACACAACTAAAATTAAGAAAATAATTTAAAGAATAATCACTTTTTTAAATTTAGACCACAATTCAACAATTAAATAAATGCTTTTGGTTAATGTCTATTATGGTCATATAACTAAATTATTTTTAAATATGATTACTTTTAACTCTCTANATTTTAGAAATAAGCCACTTTAATTTTTAAAATGTCAATTCTATCGCTTTCGCACTGACCTCTCTCTCTTAGTTGATCAAATATTGGAGCATTGAAATGAAGCATATTTGAGTTGCACAACTTTCCAGATGGTTTTACTTAATTATTATTATTGCCAACATTCAAGGTGCTAGTACTAGGACTTGTTTGTACACATTAACAAATGAAGCCATCTTGAAAGCAATTCGCTATATAGTTTAGCATATCCAAACTACTAGTTAAGAACTATATGCTAACCACAAATTTGTTTGAACTCTACCGTAGATATGCTCTAACCATTTCAACGAATCTTCGTCTTTCATAAACCTTAAATGGGTACTCTATTTTTTTTTTTATTCAATATTTTATTCATCGTGATGCATCAAAAAATCAACCGATGATCTTTGTACGAAAGCAACATATGTTAAAAGAAATAACATAATTGAGTTGCTTCATTAAACAAGATCCACTAGGTAGCATTTGGGATTGAGCTAACCATGTACCCTTCTTCCAAGCTTGTCTTCATATTCCAATATTTTAATTATTCTTGAACAATTATACAGAAGGGTTCTAGAAATTCGAAATAAATATATAATATAGGTGGATGGTCAACCACACCGATGCTTACAATTAAAATAAAACAAGTATTCGAATTTGTCTAATCAGTGACAAAACAATATTTCTGTAAGATGATATATTAAACAAATACACATATTCCTCTTTGTAGCTTACTATAAACGTTAACACCTCATATGTCAGTATCTGCAGTTTTAAAATATCAAGATTCGAGAGGGAGATGTTTAGGTGATCATCTCAAATGCATGCTAACTGGATGATCACGATCCATGGCTGGGATTTTGATTGGTGGAATATATTATATATGAATATGATGATGCGGGTCATTTCATTCGACTCTCTTTTCTCTTCTGCAACTGTATAGTTAACATAAAATGAGTTGAATGGATGGATCGATCACAGAAGATGCAGACAGTTCAATTTGGGTTCACGCAACCCACTAAGGTGCATGTATCCTAAACCTTAGCGGCAAGTAATAAAATAATTTTATTATATAATAGAACGAGTTTTTGACTCAGAAACAACAGATCTTCTCCGGGACCGTGGGGATTTCGTACACATGGGAAGACATTTTGGATATCCATGGATCGAAAATGGCTTTCATGTCGGATTTGAAAAATTTGACGAAGATTAATATTGAATATATATTCGCAAATTCAAGATGATATGTATATGCATCATCATCACCTTTGAGAGTTGGGATTACATGCATATATTAATGCAAATGTCATAGATAGGTTATTGTTTAGGTAATTCTCATTGGTCATAGTCATATGTAGAAGACTTGACTGACCCTAATTAGTAGGTAGATGTCTAATTCCTTTCACAGTCATGTATAAAACTTGGTTAGAAAGCAAAGATTGAGTCTTAAATTAATTAACGTTGAAAGTCAAGTGATCTCACTTTTTTAATCATACTAAGCGATAGCGGCATCTTGCATAGGCTTGAAGGAGTCTTTCAAGATTAATGGATAAATAGTCCCGAAATGATCTTACTTTTACCGGAGAAAATAAGTACCAGAAAATTGCTCAAGTGCATAATCCCGTACTTCAAAGGGCATTGAAGAACTCAATAGTCAAAACAAGGAAACGAATATGTAAGACCTTTCAATATAAAAATATTATTCTCATGTTCGTTCTGTGATTCTTATCATAATTCTGAAAAGTCAATCCAAAACAATCTAAACAAAATCTCTTACGTAGCAGAAAACACAATCAAACTCATATATATGTTTTTTTTTTTTTTTTTCCTCTCTATTAGGAGATTCTGCTACTACCTATTCATTGCCGGGCCAAAAAATTATTAGGTGAAAATCCACATGCATAGCATTTTGAGGTAATATCTCTTCCAGGATTTGGTATGACTGATTGATGCATGGTAACCGTTGATATTGCTTAACCCACAAGGCTAGTTGACTTTCGAAACTTAATAATGTACATGTTTATACTTTTGATCTCCTAAACTAAAAATAATTCTTCAGAATTCTAAGAAAAAAGAAAGAAAGAAAGCCCACCAAGTCCAACGAGGAAGAAAATCTCAGTGTCCCCAAAACGACAAAGAAAAACAAGTTTTTATGAGATTAAAATGTTCTGGTAATCTTGATCTGGCAAAGAGTTGTTTTGGCTGGACTTTGTCTAGGGACGATTGCAGATTGAGGTAATGATGAATGAGTCATTAAGGTAATAAAGATATAATGAGGATCACAAATCCGGGATTGATTTCTAGAAGTGCACAAATCGTACCCGGTTGCACGTGCTTGCTGCATATTAGGTACTCTTGAGAACTTAAACAAATGAACAACTCCAGCTTCAAACGATGACCCTAGACACAGAAACTCCCATCTAATTTACATACATATATATATATATATATACGTATATATATATATATATATATATATATATATATATATA